>CABHPR010137003.1:3219-20798 GCA_902168415.1 Peromyscus melanophrys | reverse complement strand
GACTGGTGGATTCTGCTATACAAACACGCTGGGGGGCTGGAGGGACAGCTCGTCACCAAAACACGTGCCTTGACTGCCAGAATTCAACCCCCAAACCCGCGTTTAAAAAATAGCCAGGCAGGGTGGCTCAGCCTTGCAATCCCAGCGCTGGGGAGGTGGAGACCAGCAGTGAGCAGTCATCCTAGCCTAATCAGCCAGCTCTACATTAGTAGGAGACTATCTCCAAAATGGAACAAACACAAAAGTCAGGTAGTAGCTGAAAAGTAACACCTAAGATTGTCCTCTGGTCTCCACACACACATACGCACACTCAGATACACACACATGCACAGATATACACACACAGATACATATACACACACATACACACACAGAGACATAGATATACACACACAGATAAATATACATGCACATACACACACATACACACATATAGATATACACACAGATATGCACACATAGATACATATACACACAGAGATACATACATAGACACACACATAGAGACACATACATACACACACAGAGAGATATATATACACAGATACAGATACACAGGCACACATACTCACAGACAAACAGGCAGACAGACAGACAGACACACACACACACACACACACACATATACCACATGTCTATACTGATGTCAGTATCCTCAAAAAAAAAAAAATAGTGCAAGAAAAGCCCATCCCAAACTGCTCTGATTTGCATGTGATTTACATGTGTCTCCCAAGCACCTCAGTGTAATGCTGCTAGAACATGCGAGAAACTTTAAGAGGCAGGGCTTGTGCTGGAGAGACGGCTCATTGTTAAGAGTACATACTGCTCTTGCATAGGACCTGTGTTTGGCTCCCGCATCAGGAGACTCACAACCACCGGTAACTCCAGTTCCAGGGGAACACCTTCTCCCAGCTTCTGAAGGCCCCTGCACTCACATGTACATAGCTACACACAGACATACACATGTACCTGTAATTAAAAACAAAATCACATTTTTTAAAAATGAGATGGTGCTTAGTGGAAGTGACGGGTCATTGGGAACACTGTCCTGGGAAGGACTAACGCTGATTATCTGCAGCGACCAGTTTCCATGAGGATGGATTGTAACAAAGGAACAGCCCTGGGTCCTCAGTCTCTCTGGCTTGCTGTTTGATTTCTTCCATCTATGCCCCCTCCATCTTGACACTATCCACCATGAGACCCTCATCACGGTGGAGCAGAAGTCAGCTCTGTGCTCTCGGACTTACAGAGATGTGAGCTAAGTAAACCTCTTTTTTTATATAAAGTACCTGGCCTGGGACATTTTGTTATAACACAGAAACGTACTGACATAAATACATGGCAAATGTTTGCCTTATATATGAAAACAAGGGTATTCTATAAAAGCTGTTAAAAAACCAATAAGGAGGCCAGCAAGGTGGCTCAGTGAGCAAAATTACCTGCTACCTGAATTTGATTCCTGAGACTCACGTGATGGAAGGAGAGATCCACCTCCTGCAAACTGTCCTCTGACTACCACATGTGCACCTTGTCATGCATGTGCCCACCAAGATAAAGACATGTTTTTTAAAAAATCTCATGCTGGTTGGGGAGCAGACAGGTAGGATTTGGCAACATGGCACACACATGTACACAAACAAACAAACAGATAAATAAAGAAAAGAAAACAACTAAAAACTTAAAGGGAGGCCGGGTGTGGTGGCTCAGGCCTTTAATTCTAGCACTGGGGAAGCAGAGGCAGGCAGATCTCTGTGAGTTCGAGGCCAGCCTGGTCTATGTAGTGAGTTTCAGGACAGCCAGAAAAAAAGAGTGAGACCCTGTCTCAGAAAGAAAGGAAGGAAGGAGGGAGGAAGGAAGGAAGGAGGGAGGGAGGGAGAGAGGGAGGAAGGGAGGAAGGAAAGAAGGGAGGGAGGGAAGGAAGGAGGGAGGGAAGGAAGGAAGGAAGGAGGGAGGGAGGAGGGAGGGAGGGAGGGAGGGAGGGAGGGAGGGAAGGAAGGAAGGAAGGAAGGAAGGAAGGAAGGAAGGAAGGAAGGAAGGAAGGAAGGAAGGAAGGATCAAGCAAGCAACATGAAGAGAAGTACTAACAACTTCATGGCAAAATGTTCAACCACAATAAATACAAATTAAAATCATAATAAAAGACTTTCAACTTGAATAACAAACATTGGTGTAATTGCAAGGAAGCAATTAATAAAAGTAGCTAACATTTACTGAGCCCCATGAACCAGGAAATCTCACATAGCTTTGGCGGTAGAATTTTCTAGCAAGTATTTGGAAAGATTAATCAAAGTTTTAATGTTTTTTCATAATTTTCACCCAGATATTCTATTATAGTAATGAAGATTTCTACAACTTAGAAATCATATTGATATAATTATCATAGAAGGGAATTAAAGGCTATATGTTAGTAAATGCATTATAACAATGGTGGGAATGTATTCTAAGGAAACAATATAAACAATAAATAAAATCTAAATATTTTATCATATAGTCTTTAGACATTATGAGGCAGGAGGAGCATGAATTTGAGGCAAGCCTGAGCTACAGAGCAAGACCCTATATCAAAAAGACAAAATAAACTAATTTTTAGAACATTCATCAACTCAGGAAACACTAAATACTGTTATTAAATTTGGAGCTCATAAATAGTCAATACACATATGTAAAGAAAAACATAAACTCAGAAAAAGAAAAGCTTGGGATGCATACCAAACTGTTTACAGTTGTCTCTGGAAATGGAGGAGGCAGATGGCTTTTATATTTTCTATGCAGTTTTCTATATCTGTAGTTGTCTATAATAAACATCAGTTTGTCATAAAACGCTTCTTATTTTTAAGGGCTCAATAGTCACAGATGAAGACTAGGAACATACTTGATGTGACTGGTATGGGTTTCTATAATTACCGGCTTTCAAATGTTTCTAGACAGTGTAATTATGCAACAATATGTATCTGTCATAAGCAGAAAATGCAAATGTCATTTAAACAAATACAGAATTTCTGGGCTGGTACCAGGATGTGGCATCTTATATGTGGGTTTTGGCTGATCTAGACTCCTCCCAGTCTAGAACACTGGAGAGTCTAAGGAAACCTATTGATCATAGATATCTGAGCATGGGATACAGTGAGCATCTTAGTTCCTGGATCTGTAGCTGGGGGAGGAATGCAAAAGAGAAACTGAGTGTCCATGATGACCAGCGGACTATAGGCAGAACTCTTGGGATGAATAGTTCCCATGAGATTGGACCATGACAAAAGAGCAAGTCTGACCCTGGATCCCTGGATCCATGTGGTACCTGCTGTAATAATATGAAGTAGTAGTTCGTAGTTAGTAACTAGCAGGCATTGTGCTAAGCACTATATGCTTTTGACCCTCATACGAGGTCATGAGTTTGACTATTTGTTCTTATAACTGAAGAATCTGAGACTCAGAGAGGTCTAGGACCCATCCCACATTCCCACAGCTAGTGACTGGTGGTAGAGCCTTGTCTGTTGAGCACTCCTGTGTACCTGGTAGAGCTAATCTCTGTGTGCATCTGCTCAGATTTCCAACTGCAAAAACCCTTGTTAAACCTTTCACTGGGTTGGGACGGGTGGGGGGAACAGTCCGGGCCACAAAGAACTAAAGAACCAGTAGAGATTAGGACTGAAGCCAAGCCAGAGTGACAGCTGGAGAGGGGCATTGGCTTCAGGTGAGAGGTGGTGTGGGTTCACGTGTAGAGATCTGAAAGTCCCATAATTTGGGTTATGACAAAGAAGAGATTACTGTGTGTGGAGTCTCGGCATCAGTGTAGGATCGCAGAGAGCACAACTGAGCGGCTCCGTGGTGGTTGGTCTTCATCATCAACTTGAATGGATTTACAGACACCATGCAACACGCCTGTGGGCACGTCGATGAGGGTGCGAAGACCCATCCTGAAGGTGAATGGCACATTTCTCGGGCTGGGGCCCTCGAGATAAAAGAGGAGAAAGTGAGCCGAGCACCAGCGTTCATCTCTCTGCTTCCTGACTATGGATGTAATGGACCAGCCACCTCACACTCTGCCACGCCTTCCCTGCCTTGCCAGCCTGCATCCCCTAGACCCTAGACCAGAATAAACCCCTGCTCCTGGAGTTGCTTCTTGTCATAGTTTAGGGTATATTATTGGGGGGAAAAGTAACTAAACACAGCTATGTTTTTGGGGCATAGAACCAAACTGCCTGGATTCAGAGTCTGGCTCCATATCTATCCTGTAACATCCTTCCATGCCATTCATTCTTCCTTCTGAGCCTCAGTTTTCTTGTCCATAAAATGGGGACAATAATAGCATCTACTTCTTTGGATCACTGTAGAAAATAAATGCATTATGGAAAGTAAAGTGTCTGGTAAATAATAATTTCCCAGTTAATTTGAACTCAGTTTGTTAAAGGCTGATGGTGAAGCTCATTGGTAGATTACCTGCCTAGCATGTGTAAAGTCTGGGTTTGCTCCTTAGCATTGAAATTAAAAGATTTGTTTAAAATTTTTAATTACATTGTGGTAGGGGGGCATATGCATTTTGTGGAAGCCTGAAGTCAACTTTCAAAAGTCAGTTCTCTCCTCCACAGAATCTTGGGAATTGAACTCAGGTCATCAGTCTTGGTCTCAAGCACCTTTACCCACCGAGTCATATTACCATCCCCAAGATTCACTGCTATTTTAAGGTCAGCTAGGCCTGGTGGCACAACCTTGCAATCCTATCTGGGAAGCTGAGGGAGGAAGACCATACCATACACTCAAAGCTTGCCTTTGCTTCATAGGAAGCTTAGGACCAACCTGTCAACCTAGTGAGAACCTGTCCTAAAATAGGAACTAAAAAGGGCTGGAGATGTGGTCTAATGATGGAGCACTTGCATAGTACAAGGACCTGGGTTCAATCCCCAAACCTGCAAAATGGTTGGTTGGATAGATGGATGGATGGATGGATGGATGGATGGATGGATGGATGGATGGATGGGTGGGTGGATGAATGGAATAATACTGTTAGTATTATCATTTATAGCTATTGCTAGTAAAAATTCAAATGTAGATGTGGAACTTCTGGGTCAGTAGGGAAGGAGGAGTCAGAGAAAGGATAAAAACAAGACCGTAGAGTTTGTGAAAAATGCAGGCTAGTGGCAAGCCAAGGCACTCTCTTGTCTACTAAGGACTCCTGGCTCCAGGTGCAGAGCTAAACTCTGCAGACTCGGCCTTGTTCCTCCTCAGCGAGCTCTGAGGAAGACATAGCTGTCCACCTTGCACAGAAGAGGAAGAAGTGTGGATGCAGGGGGTTACCCCACAGTGGAGAGATAACCATCTGGGTCAGCCTTCTGGAGCTTGACTTTCCAAATTGTTGTGGTCGCTGGTGTTTTTCCTCATCCTCCACCCAAGGTAAACACTTTCACGAAGGCTGTGGCCCAGTCTTGTTTGGTAGGCCATCTGACACGGGAACTCTTGCTGATATGTGGACATCCGTGAGTAATTATACATAGACTGAGAAGTGGAATTGCCTGTGTGCTTTCTAGAGCCAACTTCTCATTGGCATGGCCCACCTCCCACTACCATTCCTCTCTTCCTCCCCAGGTCTCTCCCTGGAACCTACGCAAATCAGGTGAGTGACCTTTGAATATTTTTCCTTCATTTTACATAATCTTACTATTTCCCACTCCCCAAAAGATCTCTCTTCTTTTGTCACTTATACAACTTATTTGTAATTTTGCATTTTTATTTTTAAATATTTTAAATTTTAGATTATGTGTATCTGGGGGTGTGAGTATATGCATGTGAGTGTGAGTACAGTACCTACAAAGGCCAGAAGAGGGCATCAGATGCCCTGGAGCTGGGTTTACAGGCAGTTGTGAGCCTGTAAAGGTGGGTGCAAAGGACTGAATTCAGATCCTCTGGGAAAGCAGGAAGCACTCTTAACTGCTAAGCCATCTCCACATCCCCAGCTTGTCTTTTTCAACAAAAATACGGTCATCATCTTTGCTTTCATCCTGGGCTTGGAGCCAAGGCTGCACACAGCTAGGCAAGTGCTCCATCTATCTATAAGCTACATCCCCAATCCAGACCTTTTCCTTTCCTCAGTCAATGAAACCTTTGAAAATCTTTTGTATCGTCTTGTATGGGGTTAGCTTACTATTGTGCAACAAAGTCACAGTCCCCTGTGTAGACTCTGGCAGCCTGCGCCCGTGGGTAGTTACCATCTCAGCATACTGCCATGCACAGGAGGCAAGGACTTCCCTGGGCACTGATGCTTTTCTTTCTAAGGGATGGGGTCTAAGGAATGGAGTGTCTCAGCTACATACTGGCTTTATGTAGCATTTTTAATGTGGACATGGAAAAGAGATCCAGGCGTAAGTAGCAATAATCCCAGTTCCCAATTTTAGCTTCTTCCCAGTGCTGAGACAAATCTCCATGAGCCCACTAAGCCTTTGTGGTTTGAATCAGCACAAACTTATTCCTTCGTGGTTTTGGGGATCAGAAGTCCTGCGAGCAAGGTGTAAGAAGGGCTGTGTGCTTTCTGGAGTCTCTAGAAGAAAATCTACTTCCTTCCTTGTGTAGCTTCTATGGCTGCCTGAGGTCCTTAGCCTACAGCCTACATCTCTGTCCATCTTCAGTGGAGCAGCAATCTCATCCTGCTTCTCTCCTTCTGGTCCTCTGTCTCTGCTACTCAGACCCTCTCGATCACCTCAGCCCACTTAGATAATCCAGACTAATCTCATTCCCAGGTTCTTAGTTTAGTCACATTTACAAAGTCCCTTTAGTTGGGTATGATGACGTATGCACAGGAGTTCAGAACTTAGAAAGTGGACATCTTGAGAAGAGCAGCATTGTACAGTGACTATGCCATTCAAATGTGTAAGAAAAACACCACTCACCTCAACTACTCCCAGAACGCTAGGCCCACACTCCCATTGCCAGTTTCTGGCATCTTCTTCTAAAGTGTTTTCAGACTGGAGAGAGGCTCAGTCAATAGTGCTTACTGTGCAAGCATGGGGCTTGAGTTTGGAATCCCAGAACCCACAGAAAAGTCAGGCACATGCATCTGTTACCTCAGTATTTGGGGTCAGGGTGGAGAGTCAGGCAAATCCCTGGAGCCCAGACAGCCAGTCTAACCAAAGCCATGAACGTCCAGGTTCAGTGTGAGACCCTGTAGGAAAAACAAAGTGGAGAGCTAGTGAGAAAGACATCCAACATTGACCTCTGGCCTCCACCTGTACACACTTGCATGAACACACACACACACACACACACACACACACACACACACACACACACACGCACACACCACTCATACAAACACACAGGTAAATAAATGTTTTGTTCAAACTCCAATGTCTGTTTCTTTGTTATGTTTTTCTCACATGAATACATAACATACTCAGTCTTTGGCTCTGACTTCTTTTTACTTAACAGCATGTCTTGGTGATTGTCTCAGTGTCCGCGCTGAGCCTCTGAACCTGTTGGAGGACCTATGAGGCATCCAGCTCCACAGGTAGAAATGCAGCTTACAAACGGCAGACAGAACAACCGGACGCTGGAGAGAGTCTGGGATTCTGACAGGTGGGTGGAAGCCCCGTCCGGGATCCCTGGCAACACTGGGAATTCCAGCAGGCGGATCGGCAGCAAGAGCTCCCAGGTTTCACAGGCAGAACTGGGTGTTCAGAGAGAAAGGGACCATTGCTGAGAGGTAGGAGGAATTCAGTCCTGGGCAGGTTACCAAAACAGGCACTCAGAACCAGAGAGTACAGCAACCACAAAAACAATTCCACAAATATTTGCTCAGCGGCTGCTCCAGGCCAGGTGTGAGCTGAATGCTGCTGGGATGAAGCAGCCCTGAGCCTCATACTCCCACAGCTCAGCCAGGTGAGTTGACAGCTAGAGTGGCTGTTGATAATGTCCCCACCGTGATGGGGAGAAAGGATTTCCTTACGAGAATAGGGGTGATGATGCCAGGTGTGGTGGTACATGCCTTTAATCCCAGTACTCAAGAGGCAGAGGCAGGGGGATCTCTGTGAGTTTGAAGCCAGCCTGATCTGTATAGCAAGTTCCAGGCCAGCCAAGGCTACATAGAGAAACCCTCTATGTATGTCTATGTCTCAAAAAAAAACCAAAAAAACAAAAACAAAGCAGCAGCAGCAACAACACACAAAACAACAAAATATACACACACAACTAAATAAAAACAGGAAAAGAATAGAGGTGAGAAAGAGAGGGGCTGACTGCAGGGGCATTCTTCAAGGTTCAAGGTAAATTGATTGCTATAACAACCTTCAAATCTCAAAATGTCTAATACAGCAAAGTGTATTTCTTACATTAAAATCCCATGCTAGACTGGGCAAGGTGGCACACATGTAATCTCAGCACTCAAGAGGCTGAGGCAGGAGGACTGTAGTGGGTTTGAAGCTAGCCAGGGTTACACAGCAAGCTCCTGTCTTAAAAAGTAAAAGAAAGAGGAGGAAGAGGAGGAGGAGCAACAGGAGGAGGAGAAGGAAGAGGAGGAGGAGGGAGTAGAGGAAAAGCCAGAGAAATCATCATCGTCTTCTGGGCTTGTGAGAAGGCTCAGCAGGTGAAGGCACTTGCTAACAAGCCTCTGACCTCTGTACACCCATTATGGCATGCCCTCTAACTGGAAAAAAAAATTAATCTCATACTGCTGGTTGAAAACAGGTAGATGGGATTTGACTCCACACCATCATACAGGGATCCAGGCGGATTCTATTTGTCACTCGGCTGCCCTGCCCTTCCCCAGGGTGACAGTTCCCATGGGATCCTCTGCATCCCTTTGGCAAAAAGAGAGAATGTGAAGGACAGTGGGAGAGGGTCCCATGGAACAGAGTTTGACCTAGAGTCAGAGTGAGCTGGCTTCCTATCAGCCAGAACTCAGCTGCGTGTACTGACTGCACTGGAGCCAGAGAAATGCAGCCCGGCTGTGCACCCAAAACGTCAGAGATGCAGAACTGGTAAATTCATAGCAGCCTGGGCTGCGTGGGACCTGGGAAGAAGGAAAAGGCCTTTTGAAGGAAGAGAGACTCTACACTTACACTGGAGGGGACACGGGAGTTATTGGCAGGATGGGAGGGGAGTTAAGACGAGCTGATTTACAGGCAGGCCCACACCAGGAGGGACACAAAGCATCCACAGTCTTGGTACCCTGAAAAGAAGGGAGCTCTACCCTTCTCTAGAGGGCAGAGGCAAACCAGGAGGCCAGTACAACCACAGCACTATATCAGGAGGGCAGCTGTCCACTGGGCTAAGAATGCATCTCAGAAGGATGTAATACCAGCCATTGGGAGGCTGAGGCAGGAGAATTGCCACGATTTCACTGTCAGTATGAGCTATGTAGTGAGTTCCAGGCCAGTCTGAGCTACACAGTGAGACTCTGTCTCAAAAAAAAAAATAGAGAGAGAGCCAGGTGGTGGTGGCGCACGCCCTTAATCCCAGCACTTGGGAGGCAGAGCCAGGTGGATCTCTATGAGTTCGAGGCCAGCCTGGGCTACAGAGTGAGTTCCAGGAAAGGCGCAAAGCTACACAGAGAAACCCTGTCTCGAAAAACCACACAAAAAAAAATCTTGAAAAAAATAATAAAATAAAATATAAATAGTATCCAAAGCCACAGAGGCTTTAAAAGTAGGTCTGCATTTGTCTTTTAGATAGAGTTCTGAGACCAGGTGGCAGGTGGTTGTGGCACACGCCTTTAATCCCAGCACTAGGAAGGCGGCAGAGGCAGGTGGATCTCTTTGAGTTCTAGGACAGCTAGGGTTCTGTAGAGAGACCATATCAGAAAGAGAGAGAGAGAGAGAGAGAGAGAGAGAGAGAGAGAGAGAGAGAGAGAGAGAGAGAGAGAGATTCTGTCTCCAGTATAGAGAAGAGATGAGGGGAACTGGAGAGGATGCTAGAAGACTGGCTATCAAGTTGAGTAAAATTGTGGTCTGGACTATAGGAGTGGCAGACACCAGGAAATAGGATGTACAGGATTCCCGCTAAATTGGATGCCCAGTGACATGGAGATAACCTGAAGGAGTCGCCTGAGTCCTCAACTGTACAGAACAAGCACCTGGCTGCTTAGGGGCAGATTGAGGTTCCCTTTGCACTGGCTGAGTTTGTGCTACCACCTGAAGAGTTAGAGAGAGCCACGCACGGCAGTCAGTCACCAATGGGTCTAGAATCGAATGGAGCTTTAGGCTGCTCACCATCGTGAGAGTCTATGAATTCAGTGCAGGGAGAGGAGGAAAGATAGAAGAGGATCCAGAACAGATCGCCGTGAAATGTCCACGAGGTGGGCAGTGAGGTAGGCAATGAGGGTGGGTGGCAGATGCAGAGCACCCACAGTCCCAGCACTTGAGAGCAAACTCAAATGAGGCTGTGACGTCATGGAAGCACGTGTCTCAATCCACTTTCTGTTATAACAAAATGCCAGGCACTGGGTAATTTGTAAAGAACAGTAGTTTATCTGCTTTATGGTTCTGGAGGCTTGGAAGTCCAAAGTGACGGCTCTGGCATCTTCGGGCATCTGGTGAGGGGCTTGTGCTGCATCAGAACCAGGCAGAAGCATTGCACAGGGAAACAGAGCCAGAACTCTAACTCAGGCGTCTCTTCCTCTTCATCCATGCCACCACAGCCCCACCTTCGTGACCTCATCTAATCCTGATTATCTCCCCAAAGCCCCACCTCTAAATACCATTGACATATGATCTGGGGGTTCCATTTCCAATACATGATCTCTGAGGGGTGAACATTCCAACCACACAGCATCACGGAAGTTCAACAGTGTTCAGACAGAGAGGTAAAGAAAATGAAGGACTATAAATTACCTATCACTTTTGGCATCAAGGAAGTCCAAAGCTGACCTCAAAGATAGGACAAAAAGGGGAGGTGGAGGCAGAAGTGTGGGCAGCCCAGTTGAGAGCATTGCCCCATGGCATGTGGAGCCATTCAGGACATTGTCGTGGAGGATTGGGTATGCCAAATGAAGGTTGGGATTTTGAGGAGCTTTTCCAGGTTTTGCTTTGTTTGACGTGTGTGGGAGGAAATATCTATGTGTGTACCCATGTAGGTATTCATCTGAGTGTGCAGGTATGTGCACACATGTGTGGAGACCAGAGGTCAATGTCAGAAGTCTTCCTCAGTCCACAACTTTTTTTTTTTGAGACAGGGTCTCTCACTGAGCCTTGAGATCACTGTTTTGACTAGCTGGCCAGCAAGCCATACGGCTCCTCCCGTGTCCCCAACACTAGGATTACAGGTGCAGGTCACCACACCCAGCTTTTTGTGGGGGTGCTAGGGACTCAAACTCAGGTCCTCATGATTACACAACAGCCACCAACTGAGCCATTTCCCTGGTTCCTGATTAGGGGGTTTTGAGACAGGTTCTTTCTGTGTAGCCCAAGCTGGCCTCGAACTCGTGATCCTCCCATCTTAGCCTCTCAAGTGGTTAGGTGATTTACGGACCTGCACCACTACACGCACCAGTGAACCTTCCCTCTATATCTTGGCATGCTATAAGCTGTTTGGAACTTAGAAGCCTAGAGAACAGAATGGAAGATCCAAATTCATCTCCTGCCCTGGTTTAGGCAGGTGAGGACACAGTCCTGCCTCCAAACATCGTGAAGTGCTCACCCCTGGTGACTTGAACTCTAAGAAGGGAGGCAGCAGAGAAAGACACAGTAAGTGTGATGAATGGAGATAACAGTGTTGTGAAGAAAACCTGCTGGAGAACCAGATAAACGTGCTGGAGGATGGAACTTAAGAAGTTCACCTGGTTAGAGGCCATTTGGATAAAGACCTGGCAGAAATTAAGCAAATCACTTAGCTATCTCTGTGGAAAAATGTTTCCAAAAGAACATGAGAACCAAAAGTTAAAGGAAACATGGGCTGGAGAGATGGTTCAGCACTTAGGAGCACTTGTTGCTCTTCCAAAGGACCAAGATTTGGTTTCCAGTGCACACACAGTGCTCATGACCATCCATAACTCCAATTCCAGGG
Source organism: Peromyscus melanophrys (assembly GCA_902168415.1). NCBI lineage: Eukaryota > Metazoa > Chordata > Mammalia > Rodentia > Cricetidae > Peromyscus > Peromyscus melanophrys. Next base: position 8,813 of record CABHPR010137003.1, on the reverse strand, counting down.
GATCCAGTGCTCTCTTCTGACCTGGACTGGCATCTGGAATGCACATGTTGTACATACGTACATGCAAGCAAAACATTCATACACATAAATAAATCTAAAAATTGAAATAAAAAAGAAATATTCACATGTATTGATATTAAGGATGCCAGCCCAAGTGCCCATATGACACAGGATGGCGGAACCATGAAAGAACAGAGCTAGAGCACTGGGGAACTTCGGGACATGTTTTATGATGAATGAAATGGGGGTGGACACTGGAGAGGTTCCAGCAGAGAAGGACAGGATTGTAACTTAGGTTCTTCTAGAATCCATCTGGATTCTGTGTGGAGACAGGATTAATGTAGAAGGCCTTGGAGGCAGAGAGAGGAACAGAAGGTGCAGAGTGTGATAATCCAAGGCTGAGGGAGAACTCTGCAGGTGAAGTGTTACTGTGCAAGCGTGGAAACCTGGGTTCCATCCTCAGAACCCACGCCACAAGCTGCATGTGATAGCACACACCTGTCATCCCAGCACTGGGAGATGGAGACGGGGGAGTCCCAGGAGCTTGACAGCCAGTCAGTCTAGCTAACTAGTGAGCTCCAGGTTCAGTGAGAGACCGTGTCTTAAAAAATAAGGTAAAGGGGCTGGCAAGATGGTTCAACAGGCAAAGGTGTCTGCTACCTAGACAAACGGAGTGTAGCATGAATCTTAAAAGTTCTTATTAATAAAATCAAACCTAAGCCAGGTATTGGGGTGAATGCTGGAAGATCAGAGAAGCAGAACAGGCCACAGCCACCTCACCTTGTCAGTTCCTCAACTGATCCTGTTTCCTCAGACTGGAAGCCTCTGAGTCCTCATCCAGAATGAATCTCAGCTGAACTGCTGCTCCAAAGCCTGAAACCTTAACCAGCTAAAAGCTTCTAGTTTCTGGTCCTCACGTCTTATATACCTTTCTGCTTTCTGCCATCACTCCCTAGGATTAAAGGCTCACTTTCTGGGATTAAAGGTGTGAGTCACCATGCCTGGCTGTTTCCAGTGTGGCCTTGAACTCACAGAGATCCAGAGGGATTTCTACCTCTGGAATGCTAGGATTAAAGGTGTGAGGGCCACCATTTTCTAGCCTTTGTATCTAGTGGCTGTTCTGTCTCTGACCCCAGATAAGTTTATTAGGGTGCACAATATTTTGGGGAACACAATACCACCACAACTGAGTGCAGTCTCCAGGGTCCCATATGGTAGAAGGAGAGACGACGACCTCCATATGCACATCATGGCATGGAAACACCCACACATATATGTGCACACAAAGGTCACATACATACATATGCACAAATACACATACATGCACACACAAATACACACATGCACAAGTGTAATAATGCAGCTGGGAGTTGATGAGTAGGGCCCAGGCGTCAGCAGCAGAGAGGGGTGCGAAGTAACTCTATTCTAAAAATATCTTGAAGACAGAGCCAGCTGGATTACCTGGCTATTGGCTGTGAGAAATAAAAGACAGGTATCCAGCTTGCCTCCAGAATGATTCAACTATAAAACAGAACAAAGAGCCAGACATGCCACAGCATGCTCAAACCTCAAAGCACCTTGCCAAGTAGAAGTCAGACGCAGAAGGCCACAGAGCAAGAGCTTCTATTTAGTGAAATATGCCACCTGAGTAAGTCACACAAAGAATGCAGAGCCATGGGTCACCAGGAGCAAATGGGTTAGACAGAGTGAGTGCTTCATGTGACATGAGAATGCTAGAGGTCATGGCTATGCAACATGGTGGCTGCATAAAGTGCCACTGAACTATCACTTTTGAGTGGTTGAGGGCGGGGGATGGCTCCCAGGGTAACATGCTTGCCATGTAAGCATGAGGATCTGAGTTGGGATCCCGAGGACCCATGTAGAAGCCAGGCATGTTGGCCATCTGTAATCCAGTGCTGGGGGAAGAGGGAGGCAGACCCAAGTGGATCCCTAGAGTTGGGTGGACAGCCGTAGCTAAACCAGCAAGCTTTGGGTTCAATGAAAGACCCTGTCTCAAGAAAGAAAGAAGGTGGACTGGCTAATGCATTTGCTCTGTGATTAAAAGCACTTGTTGCTCTTGCAAGAGGACATTTGTTCAATTCCCAGCACCCACATGACAGCTCAAAACTGTTTATAACTCCAGTCCCAGGGAATCCAAAGCCCTCTTCTGGCCTCCTCAGGCACCAGGTATGCACAGGGTACACAGACATACATGCATGGAAAATACTCTTGAACATAAAATAATAAATTTAAATAATCTAAAAAAAATTAAAGTAAGGTGGAGAGTGATTGAGGAAGACACTTGAAGTCAGCTTCTGACACACATGCATGCACACACAAACACATACATACATATCACACACACATACAGGCGCGCGCGCGCGCACACACACACACACACACACACACACACACATACACACACAAAACTGGTTGGTTTTTTTATGTTCTGACTTACACTTGCTTTATTTTTATTTTTTATTTTTTTGAAACAGAGTCTCACTATGCAGCCCAGTCTGTTCTCAAACTCAAGACCCTTTTGCCTCAGCCTCCCTAGCGCTGGGGTTACAACCGTGTAGTACCACACCAATTTTCACACTTAAAAAAAGACTGCAATCTATGTGGTGTGAACAGTAAAAATGAAATCAATCACCTAGAGCGGAGGGAAGGATGGCAAGAAGGGTGGTCGATGCAGCAGTCTTGGGAGATAACTCTAAAGCTGCGCTGGGTCATCACCAGTTACTGCCTGTGAGCATCCCAGCAGGCCAGCCATACACAGATGTGCTGGGATTTCAAGGAAACCATCGGGGCTCCCCAGGAGCTCATCTTTGTACTTCCTGGGGGAAATGGACAGAAATAGAATGACCTCATCAGAGAAAAGCAAACAGTTTTATGTGTGGATTGACAAATCACACTTTCTACGTTAGAAAGTGCTGCAGCTCTTTAAAACTATCCAGGCGTGACAGACTTGGAGCCAGGCAGGGCTGGGCACGTCAGGAGGGCAGAGGGTTGGCAGGAGCCAGGGAACCAGGGCTCCCTCTGCCTCCTCACAGCCCCTGGTCTTCTAACAGATCCGTGTTCTTGGGCTCCTTAGCACTGATTTGATCTGCCGAGACTTGTCAGTTTGAAAAGCCGCATCTGGTTGGTGAGCAGAGCAGAACTTTGCCAAAGGAGGAACACGGTGTTTAGAACAACGATCCTGTGTTGCTGGTGTTTATGGGCAATTAATACCGACCACCAATAACAGTAAGAGCTGGTTAGTAAGCCCTGGCCTTCTGTCAGGGCATTTGCGTTCCTCGTCCAATTCTGCTTTCACATGAACCCCCTCCATAGGCATTATAGTTAGGAACCCTGATTTGAACAAGCACTGTTAAGTGATCTGCCAAAGGACACATGGCAAGAAAGTAAGGAAGCAAGGAGCCAACTCAAATATGCTACTCGAAAGCCTTCTGCTTTAGAGGAATAAACACAGAAAATTCCAGAAATTTCCTTTCACACCATTCTATACTTTATAGCTTGAGAGAGTGGGCTCTAGGACCCTGCAAACAACCATGAGTCTCCTGATCAGCCCTCACTACTGGGATTGGTATGTAATTGATGAATAATTGGTGCCTTGAGTTTGCTGAATGAATGAGTTGTATGAATGAAAAAGCACACAAAGGAATGATTAGCATATGCCACCCGGTTCTGTGCTTAGTAATTAGTAAGCCCTTCTCTCCTGCTAAGCTATGAGCTAATGGAGAGAAAAGACATGTGTATGTGTATACTGTAACAATGAAGTCTGCCAGTGAAAACATTCAGAGTACTCTTTAAAATACATGGAACCAAGGGTTCAAATCACACCCCCTCTTCCTACCAGCTGTGTGGTTTTGAGCAGATGATTCAACCTCTCTATGCTTTGATATTTTATCTGAAAACTGGAAGAATAAACACACACGCACACTCATTAAAGATATTTACCAAGATTAGACTAAACAAAATAAGACCCAGCCACACTGTAGCAGAGTTTCTAGGAAGCAACAGAGAAAGAAGTCCCTGCCGTCCCTGGCGGACTCAGGGACAGTTCACCCTTGCAGCTAGAATAATAAATAGCCTTTCGGAGCTGGGCGCCTAACATGCACACTGCATTTGATCCTCACCACACTGATGAGATGGATGTGATTGTTATCCAGTTTTCCTGATGGGAACTGAAGCAAAAGATCAGAGTTCAGAGTTATCTTCAGCATAAAGCAAGTCCAGACACCAGTCTGAGCTACACGAAACCTTGCTTCAAAACACCAAGATAAATTTAAAAGGGGAGCTTATAAAAAAGCAAACCAGGGTGTAGTCTATGTGGTCAGGGTCACAATTGTTATGTCAGAAAGCGCTCTAGGCATTTCAAACAGGAGACATTTAATAATAATAATAATAATAATAATAATAATAATAATAATAATAAAATGAATTGAGTATACAAAGTATATAACAACTTAGGAGCCAACAAGAGATAGAGAAGCAGCCTAGGGCTAGCCTCAGCCAGAAGCTCTCCTGCCACTGGGGCTCAGGGGCACAGGGCAGGGTGCCTGGGTACCCAGAGCGTGGCCATGCAGAAGGACTTAGAAGTAGGATGTGGGCCTGTCCAGGGAGGAGCTGGCAGACAGAGGAGATGTGGCCCTGGGAGGTTGGGGGCCCTGTGAGGATTGAGAAGGGGAGCCGGGCTCCCCGCTGCGCCTTCCAGCAAGCCTCTGTTGGTGCCCCTTTGGAGCTCAGTTTGACTAAAGCCTGTTGGCCAGCTTGTAGGAGCATCTGGGAAATGTAGTCTGAGGAGGAAGAGTGGAGAGTGGAGCTAAGACCAGCAGGTAGGGGCAGGGAAGGAGAGGAGAGATCAGGGCAGACACTGAGGTCTGTGTTCTTAGCCCAGAGAGAAGGGGGCCAGGTGCCTTCAGAATCCAGGCAGTTCCTACCAAGGCCTGGAGCAAACCGGTTGTAAGAAGGAACAAGGAACCGCATCTGTCTAACTGGGGCAGCCCTGCTAAGGGTGGCCATGGGAGTCAGCCAGAAGGCAGAGTTCCAAGCTATCTGATTGTCCTCACGGAAGCTGTTTGAAATCCCAGCACTTGAGAGGCACAGGCAGGAGGGCTATAAGTTCAAGACCAGCCTGGACTACACAGCGAGACCTTGCCTCAAAAATAAAATAAAATAAAAAAGTTTCTGTCAAGAGTGCTTCTCAGGAGAGATGGAAAAAATCATCAGAGGCTGGGGAGATGGTTCAGTCAGTAAAATGCTTGCCTATGTGTGAGTTCAGATCCCCAGCACCAACATAAGAATCTGAGTATGATGCACAAGCCTATAATCCTGGAGCTGTGGAGGTAGCAACAGGAGGATCCCCGGGGATCCAGCTTCAGTTAGAGACTCTCTTATCTCAAAAACTAAAGGTGGAGGATGGCTCAGAGGGTAAAGGCGCTTGCTGCCAAGCCTGACAATCTGAGTTCAATCCCCAGGACCCACATGGTGGAAGGAAAGAACTGACTTCCAAAAGTTCTCCTCTGATTTCCACACTCTGGCATACACACACACACACACACACACACACACACACACACACACACACACAC
>CABHPR010137002.1:3818-14724 GCA_902168415.1 Peromyscus melanophrys | reverse complement strand
GGGGGCGCGCAGGCCCCCGCCGGAGCAAAAACGGGGGCGTGGTCGGCCCAGGCCTCGCCCCCAGAATGCCGGGCTCCACCCTTCCAGCCCTCCTCCGGTGCTGCTGTGAGACTAAGTGGTCCCAGAGCTCTGGGTGGTCCTTTGCTCAGTCTGCGACTACCCTGGGGCTCTTCTGCAGTCAAGATAGCTCAGCAGGTGTGAGGGGCCTTGCCATCAAATTAACGTCCTGAAGGTGAGGACAGACTGACGCTAGGAAATTGTCCTCTCACCTCTACCTATGCCCTCATTAAAATAAATAAATGCAATGAGCCCAAAAAAGAAATTCTGCCCATGCTTGGGTCTGGACCCACCCTCTGTCCACTGGGTTCCTGGAATACACAGCGCCTGTTTCTGTGGTTCCAGCCAGCTCTGGAGCCTGTGTGTGCCGCTTAGAGGATCACTGGTAGACTGGGAGGGTGCAGCCATTTGGGAGGGAGTTACTTGGAGGAGGGCTGGGGACAGTCCAAAGGCCAGCCTCCCGCGGTTCCATCTTCCGGAGGGAAAACCACCAAGACTAGCCTGGTCAGTTTCCTCTACTCTACTGATTCCTCCAGCCACAAGGCCTCCTGCACTGATCTTCCACCCGGCCACGGCCTCAGGCCCTTTGGTTTTTGAGACAGGGTCTCACTGTAGCTGATGATGGTCTTGAACTGCCTCTGCCTTCTGAGTGCCTGGAAGGCAGTTATGCACCACCATGCATAGTTCATGGTGACAGAGCTCAGGCTCTGTGCATGCAAGGTAAGCACTCCACCAAAGGAGTCAGAACCCCAGCCTCATACGCGTGCACACCGTGCGTGTGCACTCACGCATGCCAAGTGCATGAGTATGGAGGCCAGAGATAGATGTCCACTATCTCCCTCCACCTCTACTTAAAAACGTTGATGTGTATGTATGTGAGCACATCTGTCACGCGTCTAGGTGCCCACGGGGTCTAGAAGGTGTGGAGTACCCGGGGATGAAGTTCCGTGCTGTTGTGGGCTGGATGGACACAGCTGCTGGGATCAGAACTCCAGTCCTTTGCAGAGCAGTGTGCGCCTTTAGCCACCAACGCATCTCTCCAGCCCTATTATTTTGCTTCAAAAGACTTAGTCCTCGGCCGGGCGGTGGTGGCGCACACCTTTAATCCCAGCACTCGGGAGGCAGGTCTCTGAGTTCAAGGCCAGCCTGGTCTACAGAGCAAGATCTAGTCCTTTTGTGTGTTCTGCCTACCTGGTGCCCAGAGGCCAGAAGAGGGCATCAGATCCCCTGGAACATGTTGGGAACTGAACCTGGTCCTCAGCAAGAGCAGCCAGAGCTCCTAACCACTGACCCCTTTCCAGCCCCTGCTGTTTTGGAGGCAGGGTCTCTCACTGAAGTAGGGCTCATTGATCTAGCTAGACCAGTTGGCCAACGAGCCCTAAGGAGGGAGCCTCACCTTCCATTACAGACCCCTCTGCTATTGGCTACAAAGGGTGCTGGGGATCCAAACTCAGGCTCTCATGCTTTTGGGGAAGGCACTTTACTGAGCCATCTCACAGCCCGTTGAGACAGGGTGTCAGGATATAGCTGAGGCTGGCCCTGAACTCCTCTCCCCGTCTCCTAGGAGCCCAAATGAAGGTGCACCACACCACTCTGTTCTTGATAGACCCACATGGGACAGCGGTTCCTTCCCTTGTTACCGAGTTGTCAGGTGACAGGTTAGCGGCTGGGCCTTCCCAGTCCCTCCTGGCAACCTCTGGGCCACCTGTAAGGGAAGAAGCCTGCTCAGACTAAGTTTCTTCTTGGCCTGGGACCAGGGCTCCTGGGCACAGACAAGTGTGCCCAGGCTCAGTGCTAAGGCTGCTGGACCCCAATGGAGCCCATGCTGAGTTGATAATGACGCCCGGTCCCCTCCTGTCACAGGGCCAGGTATCTGTGGATGCTTTTCAGTGGCATCTGAGGTGGTGTGTCAGGTGGCTACCTACCCCCAAGGCAGATGAGACACCAGACTGAAAGCCAAGTATCTGACCTCCTCTCCAGCAGGTGAGCTGAGGTCTCAAGGAGCCCAGGGCCAGCTCAGGGGTCTGTTTTTTGCCACTGGAATGTGTGTCCTCTAGTCTAGCATGATGGCACACAACCCAACAGAGACCTGCCTGACCCACAGCCCTAATTATCCCTCCTTCCTGTCCAGGGGCTCCTCACTATAGGTAAGACTCTGGTAAGCAGGGCCCAGCATGGTTGGTCTCAATCTTGGCGACAACCCTACCAGTGACCCTGTGCCCATCATGCTGTGCACAGTGGCAGCCTCAATAAGCCCTAAGAGCCTCAGTTTGAGTCTCAACATCTGTCACGATGGGTGCCTGATGGGCCAGGGGAAGGCTAGGGACCATGTGGGGTAACTGCAGCCTGGAGTGAAGTGGGACCCTGGGACTCCTTCCTCCAAAGTCCTGGTCCCACACTCCCATCAGAGTGGCTGGAGTGAGTGCCGGGTAGGTATCAGGCAGAGAGAAGACGGACAGACTTTATTGGCAGACAAGGAAGTGAGGATGACATCCGGAACAGCTGGGGTCACAAGGGGCATCTCCACCTCAGGCGCTGGGCGCATACTGCCGCGCAAGGCGATCAAAATCGTTCTCCTGCAGTGGGAGATGAGACGCCATGCATGAGACATCACAGCCTCTCCCATTAGGACGTTCCCATCCCTTGGAGTGCCTGCTCTGCTCACCTTGGCCTGGTACTCCTTGATGAAGGGATGGGTCCTATGCGCATCCTTCAGCTGGGACAGGTATCGGTTTGTCACCTGAGCAGTGTGGAGTGGGATGAGTTAGCCAGATATGCAGATCCGAAAGCCACTCTGCCCTGTAGAGCAGGGTAGGGGCAAGGGAGGGACTCTGACCCCCACCACCCGCAACCTAGAGCCAGCAGCACATCGTACACACTGCTGGGCTAGCCTCAGGTGTGGAACAGAGGCCCCAGGGAGGGAGTGACCAAGATGGGGTGGGTCACACTGAGGAGACGGGCTCAGGAAGCATTGTGAGCTAACACGTCCTACATTCTAGAGGCGTGGTTCTCAACCCTCCTAATGCTGTGACCCTTTCATACAGTTCCTCATACGATGGTGACCCCATTCCACTGCTACTTCATAACTGTAATTTTGTTACTGTTATGACTCATAATGAAAATATCTGCTATGTAACCCGTGAAAGGGCTGTTCAGGGGGCTGGAGAGATGGCTCAGTGGTTAAGAGCACTGCCTGCTCCTCCAGAGGTCCTGAGTTCAACTCCCGGCAACCACATGGTGGCTCACAACCATCTCTAGTGGGCTCTGATGCCCTCTTCTGGCATAAAGTTGTACATGCAGATAGAGCACTCTCATACATGAATAATATATATATTATATAAAGCTGCCCCAACTTCCTCTTTCCCCTCAGATGAGGCGCCACTGGATGGTGCCTCCCTGCCTGTCCTGCTGCTGTCCCCACCGCCACCCTGAAGGGGCTGAGGCCTGTCATGCTACAGCCTACCTCAGGGGGCTTGCCTAGGTGCTGTGACAGTACAATGAGGTTGATGAGGGTCTCGGGGTGGCCGCTGTCCTGTAAACAGATGGGGGACAGGCAGTCAGCAAACCCAGGCCCTGAATCCATAGACCAACATCTGTCTGGCGCCAGAAAGTAATCAGCCCAAGCCACTATGGGGAAGATGGGGTGGGGCCAAGCTGACCCAGAGTCCTTCCCCATGCACTCCTGCTCAGCCTAGCCTGAGTCTACTCTCCCAGCTTTGGGGGCACCAAGTTCACTTGCACCCCATGAAGCTGCTGGTTAACTGTCATGCCCCCTCCCCCAACAGTTACATCACCAGCCTTCTCCATCTGGGCAGGGATGGGAGGCCAGCTCAGGGGAGGGACTGGGGTAGGGGATACAGACAGGAGCCAACCAGCTGCCAAGTTCTACAACAGTGCACCTGTGCCTAAAAATCCCCAAAGCCAGCCGGGCATGGTTGCACACACCTTTAATCCCAGCACTCGGGAGGCAGAGGCAGGCGGATCTCTGTGAGTTCGAGGCCAGCCTGGTCTACAGAGTGAGATCCAGGACAGGCTCCAAAGCTACACAGAGAAACCCTGTCTTGAACCCCCCCCCAAAAAAAAAAGCTCCCCAAAGCCTGTGGCCACAAAGGCTCCTGCTGACCTCAGGTGAGGCAGGAGCCCAGCACCCACACTGTCCTAATGGGAGATCTGGATCTGGTACAGCCACAGACTGTGAGCAGACTCCCTGTGGGTGCTCATTCCACACGTGACCTTCTTGGTTTTAGTTTCTAGCCGTGTGAAACAGAATAATCTTAGTATGTAGCTCAGGCTGGCCTCCAACCGACAATCCTCCTGTTGTAGACTCCCGAGTGCTGTGCTGACATGTCTTCCTCTCCCATTTCAGAACCTCGTGCATAAGAGGCTCTGAGCTACACCGTGTCCGACCAAGGATGGCCCAGCGGATGCCTTAGCCCAAACCCCTTGGCCCTCAATCTACTTGTTTTCCAAGACAGGGTTTCTGTGTGTAGTCCTGGCTGTCATGGAACTCACTCTGTAGACCACGGTAGCCTCAAACTCAGAGATGTGCCTGCCTCTACTTTCTGAGTGCTAGAATTAAAGGCGTGCACCACCACCGCCCAGCTATGCCTCTTTAAATTTTTTTTTTTTTTTTTGGTTTTTCGAGACAGGGTTTCTCTGTATAGCCATGGGTGTCTTGGAACTCACTTGGTAGCCCAGGCTGGCCTTGAACTCACAGAGATCCGCCTGCCTCTGCCTCCCGAGTGCTGGGATTAAAGGCATGCGCCACCACCGCCCGGCGCCTCTTTAATTTCAAGTAAGGCACGTCACCCCAGCACCTGGACACCGAGGAACAAGGACTGCCAGGGTTTGAAAAGCTCCCAAGTGAGCTGGGTGAAGGATCACCCTGGAGACCCCCACAGCAGGCAGCAGAGGGGCAGTGGGTCTGGAGAGCGTGTTGTGGCTATGAATCAGGCTACCCAAGGCTGATTCAGTCTCATGAGCAGCTATGACTGTGGTTGTCACTTGTCTGGGGTACAGTGGTGACGGTGCTGGGATGACTACAGTAGTCCTAGCATGCCCCACCCACCTTGTCCAGTGCCTCCTGCAGCACACCCTCCGCCGTCTCCCAGCGGCCCTGTGCCGAGTGGCAGGCTGCCTGGCCATTGAGCAGCAGCAGCGTGGGTGAGCACTTGTCAGCCAGCTCCTGGAAGATGTAGTAAGCTTCCTGCAGCTTCTCACCACCCTGCGGGGACAACGATGTCACTGCTGGTCATCTGCTTCCCCCTGCATGCTCCTCCCTGCAGAGAGTCCTGTATAGAGGGGGTGCACACGCTTGCACACTGCCCTGCTCCAACCACTGCTGGAGGCTGTGCAAAAGGGTTTCCAGGGTGTGGTGTACGTGCTGGGACCACAGGGACACGACCTGTGACCACCAGGCCAGGGCTGTCCCTGTGCTCACCAGTCTGACACTAGGGAAGGGGCCGAGAAACTAGAACTCAGCCAGGTGTGCAGACAGATCCTCAGGAAGCTGAAGTGAGGGCTCAAGGGTGACCTAGGATGCAGGGACACGGGCCTGTCCCTGCTGGTCTGTCACTCCAGCTACCCTGAGGCCAGTCGTAGGAGGACAGACTTCAAGCCTTGGGCTGGTGAGACGGTTCAGCAGGTGAAGGTGGGGCTGCCACACCTAAAGACCAGAATTTCATCTCCCTGTGCACGTGCACCACCCCAAATACATGTATGTGAATACAGCCCAAGCCCTACCTGCCTGTAGGGTAAACTCAGGGCCATCATGAGCAACCCAACCCTTATGAAGCCCTGTCTCAAAACAAAAGTGCAAATTTTTGTTATTTTTTCAAGACAGTGTTTCTCTGTGTGGTTCTAGCTGTCCTGAACTCACTCTGTAGACCAGGCTGCCTCGAAAATTAATTTTGAAAAAGGTCAGGGGTGAAGATAGGTGAGCGGCCACCAGCACTTGCCATGCCTTTTTGTTTGTTTGTTTGTTTGTTTATTTTCTCAAGACAGGGTTTCTCTGTGTAGCCCTGGCTGTCCTGGAACTTGCTTTGTAGACCAGGCTGGCCTCGAACTTACAGAGGTGCTTGCTACTTTTTTTTTTTTTTTTTTTTTAGTTTTTTGAGAGAAGGTTTTGGTGCCTGTCCTGGAGCTCACTCTGTAGCCTAGGCTGGCCTCCAACTCACAGAGATCCGGCTGGCTCTGCCTCCCGAGTGCTGGGATCAAAGGGTGCGCCACCACCTCCTAGCGCTTGCTACTCTTTAACCCAGCACCCACTGGGTGCCTTACTACTACCTGTAACTCTTAACTGTGAGGGATCTGACACCCTCATGTGGCCTCTTCGGCACTGCAAACGTATGCACACACATGGACATAGCTAAGAACAAATCCACTTTTTAAAAGGGATAGGGAGGCTGGAGAGATGGCTCAGAGGTTAAAAGCACTGGCTGCTCTTCCAGAGGTCCCGAGTTCAATTCCCAGCAATCACATGGTGCCCTCTTCTGGCCTGCAAGCATACATGCAGACAGAACATTGTATACAAATAAATACATTTTTGGCCAGGTGCACGCCTTTAATCCCAGCCCCTCGGGATCTCTGTGAGTTCGAGGCCAGCCTAGTCTAGAGAGCGAGTTCCAGGACAGGCTCTAAAGCTACACAACAAAACTCTGCCTTGAAAAACCTAAATAAATAAATAAATAAACAACAAACAAACAAACAAATAAATAAATAAATAAGTGAGATGGATCAGGCATGGGGAGTGCGCCTGTATCTCAGTTCAAAACCATCCCCAACCACATAGCCAATTTGATGCCAGCCTGGGCTGGGCTATGTGAAACCTGTGTTTAAAACACAGCAAAAAACACAAAACCCCTCAAAGCTAAATTTAAGTGAAAATAAATAAAATACAGCTGGGGTGGAGCACAGTGGCAGAGCACTCGCCAAGCATGAGTAAGGCCCTGGGTTTCACGCCAGTTCCAGAAAAAAAGAAAAAGACAAACAAACAAACCAACAAAACAAAACCTCCAAACTGAAAATAAATAAGCAAACTTCCAGAAAGCTAGACTGGGGTCTTCTCCAGCCAAGAGGAGGGCTGTGTGAGGCCAGAGGCCTGGGTCACCTTTAAAGGCTTATGGACAAAAGAGCTCAGGAAAGGAGGTCAAACCCAGGAACCGGAACAGGGCAGCTGCCAGGAGGCGGGCAGTGTGGGCTGAGGATGCCCAGCCTGTCACCGTTCAGTTAAAGGAGCCCTGAGAGCACAGCAAACTGCCCCAAACTCAGGAGACCTGGAGGGCAGGCCAGCTGCCCAGCTTGGACCACTTCCTCCAGTGTCCACAGGCTCTGCCATTAGGCTGCGGGTGAGGCAGGGTGAACAGAGATGCAGCCACGCGAGTGACACTTTAGTCCCCAGCCCCCAACTCCTGCGGAGCTTACCACAGCCAGGTTGACCCAGGCAGTGGCTAGCTGGGTGAGGGTGGCATCCTCATCTTGGTCCTGCATTCTCTTCAGCTCCTTCCTAGGGCACAGGAGACAAGGTGCTGAGTGGCCTGGGGACAGACCCTCTCCACTCTCCTCCTCTGTATCCAGCTGACATGGAGTAGACATGGCTGGTCCACCTGCTGCCCCACATGGTGAGGAATCTAGAGAGATGCTCAGCTGTGCGGCACCAAGGTAAGCTCCACGTTTCCTGCATGCTCGAGAGCTCGAGAGCTGTTATTCCACCCCCAGCAACAAATCCTTCCCCACGCCCAGACACTATCAAGGACTGTGACAGGACAGCTTCCACCCACAGCTCAGCTTTACAGAGGAAACAGGCAGAGCACCCATTCCCTCGTCCCCAGCACAGGACTCCGGGAGAGGCTAGGTAAAGGACAGTGTGTCACTTGTATGGAACAGAAATAAGGAGACGCCCCAGGGAAGCTGAGGCTGAGGTCCGGACACTGTGGTCCCAGCTGTGGCTCACCGGGCTAGGTCCAGCCTATCCAGCTTGAGGAGGATCTGAATCGTCATGGCCGTGCTGTGGACAGGGCAGAGACAGAGTGGTCAGCTGGCGTCTGGGCTTGCCAAGAGAAACACCCCCACTTCGCCAGTGAGCTCGCAGGGACCTGGGGTCTCCTTGGGGCTCTGTAGGACCAGACTTGTGGGTAGAAAACCCGCTAGCTGCTCTTCCAGGGCGAGCAGAGGGTGCAGACTTGCCCCTGCGTCCGTGTGGGGCGACTGCATGCGACACCGCAGACGCTGGCCCTAAGACACCTTCCCCTGCCCCTCATCAGCCTCCCTCCAGCCCCTGGGGAGACAGGTGACCCGTGGCCACCTGTCCCTTGTTTTCCCTCTAGCCAGGAGCCAGCCCCAGACCCAGCAGTTGCCAGCTCTGTCCTTTTCTCCTATTTCCTTTTCCTCCATTTCCAGGATGGACCCTTCGGTCATTTGCCCTTGTTTTCTTTCTGACAGGACTCCATGGAGCCTGAGCTGGACTTGAATTTGAGAAGAGCTGGGGATGCCCTTGGACTTCAGATCCTCCCTCTTCTACCTCCCAGTGCTGGGAGGACAGGCCAAAGCCCTCGCCGCCCCGCCCCATAGAAACAAGCTCTCTCACTGTTGCCCAGGCTAGCCTCAAAACCTTGATGCATCTGAGAGATGGTTCAGAGGGTAAGCACTTGTTACTGAGCCCGGTGACTTGAGTTTGAGCCCGGTGACTTGAGTTTGATCCCCAGGACCCATATGGTGGAAAAAACCAACTCCCACAAATTGTCCAATGGTCTACAACACACACATGCACTGTGGTACATGTAACTTGTCCCCAAATCAATCTATGTAGAGACAAAAAGCCTTGATCCAGCTCCCTCAGCTTTCTAGGAGCTGGGGTTTTAGGTATATACCTGGCCTGCTTGTCTTTATTTCTTGTTCTTTATTTCACAATTGATACATGTACATAACATATTTTGACTATATTCCCCCTCTGACCCCTCCCTTTGGGCTCCTTCAGCTCAGCCCCACCTAGCTCTCTTTTCTCTGTATTTTATGTGTGTGTGTGTGTGTAGATCAGAAAACAACTTATGGGAGTCAAGGCTAGCCCAGGCCCCAGTGAGACCCTCCTCAGAAAAGCTAGAAGGGAGCAGGCTCCAGGCACTCACCACTCGAGGCTGTCGCCCTGGTGCAGGGTGCGCAGGGCTGCATCCGGATTCTGGTCATGGAAGTAGACAGAGGCAGCCATTAGCAGGAAGGTGGTATTGGTCACATCCACACTCCTGCTCATCTCACGGTCCAGCTCCACCACGATGGCATCCCTGTGAGATGTGGCTGCTCAGTGAGGCTAAGGCAGGAGTCGGCCTTAGCCCTGTGACTGTGAGGGGTCCCATTCTTCAGGAGCACAGAGGAGGTGTGTTAGCCCAGGGGTGCATGCCAACGAGCAGCAGAGTGGCCTGGCCCATCCGGGCCACCCTAACCTGCCCCACCAGTGTCCAGCCTTTGATGCCTGAGTCATGCATTCTCATGTAGATGGCAAAACAGGTTGAGAGAAGTGGCAGTGGGCACTCCAGGCCTGCTGGGGAGGCTGCATGTGACAGCTGAGGAACTGAATCATTGTTGTCAACCTCTGGGGGCTGGGAATCCCAAAGGCCTCTGTGCCAGGAACTTGTGCCAACATGGGTAGGCCTGGGTGCTGGTGAAGCAGGCAGGACAGACTCTGCCTTGGGTGTGGCCAGCCTGGCTGCTAAGAAGGGACAGTATTCTTGGGTCCCCTCATAGGTTGCATCTGAGGCCCTGGGACAGGGCTTAGTGAACTGTTCTCAGAGCCCCCATGCCCTTCTCCATCTAGGAATGGAAGCCAAGGCCACGTGCAGCTAAGCACACTCAACGTGCAGCCACGCCCCCGCCCTGCAAAGGGCTCTCCAGCGGGTCTACCACCACCTCCACTGAGCAGGTGAGGGAATGGAGACACCAGGAAGTGAAGGGGTAGGGAGAAGGGGTCCTCCCTCTGTGGCTAGAATAGACCCTGGACCTGCCCCAGCCAGGCTCACCTCCGGTTCTCAGTGGCAAGGTAGTCAGCAAACATGCGCACAGCTTGGAGCTCTGGGGCCGAGGAGGGCTTGATCTCATCCAGGACCACGCCATACTTCCTCTACAGTCACAAGTGCACATCAGTCCTTCCCACCCGCCACCAGCATTGCCAACACACTGCCCACACCAGGACATCAACACCTGCTCCAACAGCAGGCAGCAGGTTGCCAGGTGTGCCTTCACCTGTCATACCACGTCCCATTGCGGTAGCTGGCAGTGTGGGGACAGCAGTGCCCGACCTTCCCCTCTCCTCCTGATGCCTACGGCTACTTCCGGAGCCACCCTGTCCCTTGCTGTAGTATTTCTCACCCAGGCTGCTCTCAGACTTGCAGAAATCCCCCTGCCTCAGCCTTCCAAGTACCAGAGATATGTCACCACACCCTGCTGGAGAGCCACACCCAGCTTTTCCTTGACACACACAGGAGTGTGGGACAGGATGGGGCTGGCGGCACAGATCATGTGCTGAGGCAGGGGGATTTCTGTCTACCAAGTACCACTCTTGGGCACCTGAGCCCTGCCCTGGGCCAGAGTTTAGAAGAGCTTTTCAGAGATGAGTAGAAATATGTGTTTTTGAGCAGGGTCTTGCTGTGTAGCCCAGGCTACCCTCAAACCTGAGCTCCTGCCTCTGCCTCCAAAGTGCGGGTTGACAGGTCTGTGCCACCCCACATAGCTTCCTCTGCCTCCAAAGTGCGGGGTGACAGGTCTGTGCCATCCCACATAGCTTCCTCTGCCTCCGAAGTGCGGGGTGACAGGTCTGTGCCACCCCACGTAGCTTCCTCTGCCTCTAAAGTGCTGGGGTGAC
>CABHPR010137001.1:26605-48543 GCA_902168415.1 Peromyscus melanophrys | reverse complement strand
TCTCTCTCTCTCTCTCTCTCTCTCTCTCTCTCTCTCTCTCCATCTCTCATCACTACTCCTCTCTTCCCTTAGTTACACCCTTTATATTTGTAGTATTAGAATTTTAAGTTTTGAGTTGAATGGCCAAGTAGTCAAAAGCCTTCATCTGGGAAGCATTTCCTTTCTGTTTAAATAAAGCCTGACCTATGTGTTTCCATTCAATATTTATTTTACCTATCACCATTTCTTAGAGTGTACTTAGTGATTTTGATTTTCTTGCCATTCTCCAGTTTAAGTTTCATAAGAACAGGCCTCCTTCCTCTTGTTCAGCTTCATATTTGTACACTTATACATAGTATTCAGTCAATTAGTATACTGAATAAGTTGATGAATAACTCTATATGTGTAAATTTGCTTGAAGATGTATATGCATTTATATACCTCTCCACTACCTGCATTTAGACATAAAACACTACTTTATTATTCCATTTTAATTTTAGTTATACAGTACTCCTAGCACACCAAATGATGGGAAAGATGTCTTCTAGAAGTGACATGGTTATTATAATTATGAACTCACAAAACTTATGGTTACTTACACAATCCCTATACAAGATCAAATCAGTCAGTATTCCAACATGGATGAAGAGAGGAACCTAAGATTGTACCCCAGCAGAAGAGCTATTGGAAGTTAACAGCTACTGGAAAAGAGGGAGTTATTTGGGGAGGTGTGCATTCACTCATAGGTTGCCTATGTTCTAGTGGATGGTTCTACATCTATGTATATGCAGGCAGAACTAACTGGACTCAGTGGGGTTTTTAAAAAGAATAGGACATGGAGTTATAAGGGAATTGTTGGGGTATCTAGAGAAAGAGATAGAAGTTGGGCTAGTTATGATCAGTAAACATTGTATACATGTGCAAAATTATCAAAGAATAAATACAATTGTTCAAAAATATGCAAGACAACTATCTAACTAGTGACACTTTTGAATATTGTTGCTATTCTAAAGAGTAAGCTTGCACAATGCTGTGGCTTTTTGGAAATTTTTGATTAAGCTCTGCACTGAACACAGGAGGCTGAAGTTGTGGAGCTTAAAAGACTCTAATCATATTAATTAAAATGATGAATTTCAATGTAGAGATTTGGACACATATAATTTCTTTTTCTCTCTCTCCAAGTTTTAGTCTCAATTAACTGAACCTATAGATACTTGAAAGTTAATTATACCCTTCATTTCTATTTTTCATTTCATTTCTTTGTCTTGTGATCAAAAATATAGGCTTGATTCCAAGGATTTCTATCTTCTGAAACATCTTGAGGGGAGGAAGTAGCCACATTCTTTGTTTTACTGGTTCAAAAGGTGTCTTGATTAGTAAGTGTCTCTTGCTCTAGAAACTGATAGACCTCTGGGTTATTAGGCAACTATCCATTTCTTGTAACCCACAAGCATCATATCAAACATAATAAATTGAAAAGGTATCAATGCACTGCTTGCCACAAAGATGAACAAATAAGTATAAATGATGGGAATAAAATCTTCACACCAGAGGTTGGTGGGGGAGACTCAGATGGTGGATAATAAATCAAACATGTGGCATGTAAATGCAAGAAATATTTGGGAATCCTTCCTCACTCCAATTATCAACAATAATTTGTCACCACACCATAGAGCTCAGGTCTTAACAAGGACAGTGTGGCAATCACTGCTGTCTGTCAGTGAATAAAACATCTGAACAACTATGAGAAGTTTCCTTATTGGCCTTGACTCTGTGACTGACATTCTAATGCCCGTTTGACAGAGGAGCAAGGCCCTCTTTGCACTTCCTCTTGGTTCTATATTCTGATGATTAAGAAAAATGGGTGCACATTTTGCAGCATGAGCAGGTTGAATAGAGCTATAGAAGCAGCAACCCCCAATCCTAATATTCACAAAGTCCCTCAGCTTATAGTCATGCTGTTTTTTTTTTTTTTTCTCCCAGTGATGGATGAGACTGATTGCAAACTTGACAGGATGTAGACACTAAAGAGATAAACTTCTGGTTGTTCCTGAATGCTTGATTGTGTTAATTGAGATGGGAAAACTCACTTTAGCTGTGGGTGGTACCATTCCATGGGCTGGTGTACTGAGCTGAGAAAACAGAAAAAGCAAGCTAAGAACTTGAATTCATCACTTTCTTCTTCTTTACTGTGATGTAGTATGACCAACCACCTCAGCCTCCTGCAGTCATGACTTTCCCACTATAACTGACCACAGCCTAGAGTGGTAAACCAAAACACACCCTTTCTCCTTTAACTTGCATTTGCCAGGGTACTTTACACAAAGAAATAAGAAAAGTGGTGAGTGGACTAAGACTCAGCAGAGGGTTAGTGGGGCACCGTTTTATGAAGAGAGGCTACTAGAGATCAACTGTTCAGGGAAATGGTGAGTCCCTCTGGAATTGACAGAGAAGTTCAAATAGATGATTGGCAATGAGTATGGAAGTAAGTTCTTATTCATACTATATATTTTAAAGGCAAAAATTGACTATGAAGTGACAGTGTGATGGGGGCCAGGATATTGGGACTCAATGGCAGAGCAAGCAGTTTGGGAGCTTGTCCCATGATGCTTGAAGTGTTGACCACACCAAACAAATCTCTCTCAGCCTCCTATGTCCCAATTGCCAAGTTCTGATAATAATGCCAAATATTGATACTGCTTTCATATATATACCAAAAAAAATGTATAGGAGCCCCAGCAAGGATTGGTCAAAAACAAAGAAATTAGTTGTAAAATAAAAATAACAATAGTGACAACAAAATATATTTATTAAACTCTTACACTATTAGAAACTCTGGTCTAACAGTTAATATTCTATCAGCCCTTAAGAGGTAAGTTATAATAATGAGTTTCTAAATTTTTACTTTAAAACATTATTAACTTTATAGTAGGGCACAAAGTCAGTTTAAAATTCCCATATCTCATTCCTTTAATATTAATGTCTTGTTTGACCCAAATTAACAAACTGTCAATAAATTAACATTAGTACAATAATGTTAAATACTTAATATTTTCATATCCTCTTCTTTAGTGTCATGGGAATTTAAGAAGTTCTCTAGTTGCCAAAAGATGAAATAAGCCAAATCTCCTGGGAAATGTCTCTATGGTTTGCAAATAGTGACATCTTTAGTAACATCCTAGTAAGTTTTGTTTGTCAATTTGGCACAACCTAGAGCCACCTAGGAAGGGGTACTTCAATTAAATTTCAATCATATTGGCATGTTACCATCTCTGTGAGAAATTATCTTGATTGATGATTGATCTGGGACAGCCTATCCCATTCTGAATGGCACCATGCTTAGGTAGGTGAGCTTGGGCTATACCAGAAAGGAAGCTAGTAGAAAGCAAGCCAGGAATTGATTCAGTAAGCAGTCTTTCTGCTCCAGGTTCCTGCATTGAAGTCCCTCCACAAGAGACTTTTTCCTGGAAGTGTAACCTTAAAAACAATAAATAAATAAAATTAATTATTATTCATAATAGCCAGAACCTTGAAACAACCTAGATGCCCCTCAACTGAAGAATGGATAAAGAAAATGTGGCACATATACACAATGGAGTACTTACTCAGCAGTGAAAAACAGTGTTATCATGAAAGAATCCTTTCTGTAAGAATCACATCCCTGAAGGGTGATATACTGCTGTGTTCATACTGGGATTCTTAGGTAAAGTGGTTTACAGGATAGATGCTTACTATGCATGATAGTATCTAGAAAAAAGCTTATAAATTTCCTCTCATCATCACAAATAAATCACATTTCATAATCATCAAGACAAAGAACTGATGGTATATCACCCTTCAGGGGTATGATACCTAGAGAAAGGATCCTTTCTAAACTCTTCTTCTTGGGCCCAAAACTCAAGAAAAAAACCAAACACAATGTTAACTGTGTTCAGCTTCCTAATGGGTTTTAGTGATGGAAGAACCAAAGAGGAGATGAAAGGGAGAATTGAATTCTATTTCTCTATACCCTCCCAGTCATGCTCTTCAGGTACAGTTTGTCAGTAATTGTATCTGTATACTGCAGTCTCTCTTGCATACATAGTTCCAAATTGGGCTCAGATAAAATGGTCTTCTCTCTCTCCACCGTCTCACCCTCACTAGTAGTGGATCCCTCTCTTTCTAGTACCTTGGGGCTTTTCAAGTCCACATGGGTTCCCATACCTCTGAAAAGACCACATCAATGAGATTCTTTTTAAATACAAACACAGTTAAAACAATGGTTGTTTAAATTTGATAATTTTAGGCTCATTTTTGTTGTGCATGTTTGTGGCAAGGTTGCTGCAATAATGAACTGACAGCAGCTGTAGCTACCTATACAGGACTTGCAGATGATCAAGCTAATCAATATTCCAGCATGGATGGGTTGGGTCATGCAAGCTATGCCAAGAGTTATTGACAGTTGATGGCTGATTGGGGAAATGGAGTTTTAGTATTCTTCAGGAGTGTGGCCCATGCTCCATTCTTAATTAGAGTTAGTGGGTTAAAAAAGAAACGATATTCAGTTGGGTGAGCAATGAGGGAGGATCTAGAAGGAAATGAGTATAGATGTGACCAAAATGCATTTCATATGTGTATGAAATTCTCAAAGAATAGACAAGTGAAATACTTTTGAAAAAAGCTGTTATTCAAAATCTCATAAACTTTTTCATTTATTCATATAAGATAAAATAGCGAATTTTCCACTGGCCCAAAATATTGGTGAGAATTTATATACAAATTTTGAAAAGCAGATTTTATGGATATTAGAGTTTAAAAGACTCCAGTTATATAATAATGGAAAGGGAGAATTTAAACCCAATTGCTTCTCACTAGTGTGTATTTCCTCTACCATAGTGATGTCATTTCTGTCTCATTTATCTTGGTGACTATACCACTGTTTACCAAGAGCAACTGTAGCTCTTTCACATGGCTCTGTCCATCCATCATACCCCATGTTTATATAAAAATAACTGTATGTAGAACACAAGTACAAGGCTCTTATACTGACAATATTAAAATAATTTCTCATATTATATGAGCATTTCCAAATATTCAGTATAACAAAACAAATTCCTGTTTACATAAAGGGAAACTCTTTATTTAAAAAATAAAGAAATCAGCAAACATTGTACAACTTGAAGATAAGTTCATGTAAAATTTATTTATGAATTTAAAATTTAACACAGAAAGTGATGCCTTAACAAGTGGAAATGATTGATTAAAAGGTGGTACATTTTTTGAATGAAATATTAAGTAGTCATTAAAAGTTATCTCATGGCCAGAAAATGGATCAGCAGGTTAAATTGTTTGCTGCCAAAACCAATGACCTGAGAGGAAGGAGAGGGTGAAAGGAAAAAAAAAAAACCCTTGCAAGTTGTACTCTAACCTTCACGTGCATGTGGTAGCACAAAAGCCCTTCAGCACATGCACACAGACACACACAGACACACACACACAGACACACACACACACATATATAAAATGTATTACAAAAATTTCAATTACCACATATAATACTAATAATATAAGTTAAAACGCTTTTTGTAAACATATACATGCATACAAGGATAAATGGTAAGATAGATATAGAAGCATACGAACTATATTATTGATGATAGTTACCATTGGCACTAGTAGCCTTATAGAACATTCCCTATCATTTTGAGAAGCCCTAACATCCATAAGATCTGTTTTACATATTTTGCACATTTATATTTAACATGTTACTTTTAAAATAACACAAGACCTCAGGTAAAATGCACTAAGTAAAAGCAGAAACATTTAAATGTGTGATTTTAACAGCCTTCATGGTGTAACTAACACAAATCTCAAGACATTCTTGATCTCAGTTGCTTGAGTAATACAATTTTAGATTGTGAAAAGCCCAGTACTATAGAATGAGTAGAAGTGAAAAATTTGCAAGTGGGAACAATAGTCATTTGTCTCCTATTTACCTTTCCCATTTGAGGTGATAACTAGACCTTTGCTGAAGCTTGTTTCCCGATGCAGCTGTTTTGAATGAGGTCGATACAATATTCCGGTCAGATATGTATCAAGCACTCTATTTTGTAGATTTCATGTTTTATTTATGATTATTGTTTTAGATGCTATTTCCTCTATCTTTCTACTGAATCCCTTCAAGAAAGACTCTTTAGAAATAACAAAATAATGTGAACAATAGCAATTGTAGTTGGAATATTTCCCTCTATGTAACTGACACTGTTGACAGGAAGTGAGAATTTTGGCTTGCCTTGAAGGCTGCATGTAAATAAAAATCTAAATGACTCAAGCTTTCATTACTGAGCTCTGTCTCTGATATAATTCTTTGCCACCTCAACCCCCGCAGGAAGAAGCTAACAAAGGTGCCATCCAATGCCAGAATATTCAATTAACTATGCATCAAGGTGACCCTTCTGTCCATTGGTGCCAAGGTTGATTTTTTTTTAATTCAATTATTTTTCCAGGTGAATGTTGTAGATAGCATTGCTAGCCAACACATTCTTTCTGATTTTATAGCTGTTGATTGGTGACTTTGCAAATGTTCCCCCTCCCCATCCTGTCTTTTAGCAACAGCTACAGAATCCAATAAAAGCAATATTTATCTGAGACTCTCAAGCCCACAGGTGGAACTTTGTGCACCCTACATCTATTAATAATTCACAGCACTTTAAGATAAACAATATTAATACCTCCATTTCACAGGTAATAAAACTGAGATTGAACTTGCTTGGCAGGCTTGTTAAGGTCCCCAGGTAAGTGAGAGAGCCAGCATTTTAACTCATGTACTTGTTCTTAAGGTAATATGTTTTTTTTTTCTTATGGCATGCTATATTTCCATTTGAAAATTCTTGTGATTGACTTCCTTTTATAGTTTCTAATTAATGAAAATGAATGGGACCATTTCCTGAATTGGATGAAAATTGATACTTTTAATTTAATAATCCCATGACTACTTGGGTTTTGTTGTTTGTTTGTTTAGTAATTTAGAAAGTTCTTTGAGTGTGCTCAGCAAGTTTGAATTGTTTCACAGTGAGGCTCTGAATAGATGTATGTTTAGGGACAGCTGTGGTCCAGTTAGTCTCCTGTGCCACTCTTTCTACTGTAAGTCACTCATGACACAGAACCTCTCTTCTTAGCTTTAAGAAAAATAAACATTTTAACTCATTCTTATGTTATAATGTGGTCATCTAATGTAGACAAGATAATTTCTTCCATTTTTAAACATTTTTTGAGGGGTGTATTAGTTACTTTTCTTCTTTCTATAACAAAATATGTGACTGAAAATGCATGATAGAATGGGGTAGGAGTTTGTAGCGTGTCTTCTCACATCCTTCCAGATTAGGAAACAGAGTGACTTCTATCAGAAAGGGATGTGTGGGAGGACAGCTCCCACTTTCTAAAAGGGTTCATATGAGGAGAGAGGGATAAGAAACTTTTAGATAGAAAGATAGTGAAGGGGAGAAAGACAGAAACACAGGATAGCTTTGGGAAGACCTGGATCAAAACCCAACGGTCCCTTCTGCTTCTTCAAAAATGCTTTTTATAACAATGCCAAGGGGCGGGGCAAAAGACCTCCTCCTTACTAGATCAAAGCACACCGCACAGCCAAGTATAGACCCTTCCAAACACCTAGTAACCACACCTGTGGTCAAATCATACTCTTATGCAGCCCTGCTGGGTAAAGAAAGCTCAGATTCTCAGACCCTGAGTAAGTTCTCACCAGGAAACCTCTGTGGTTCTCTACAAGGATGTGAGTTGGTCTCTGAAGATCTATCATTCAAAAACACACTTCCTCCATCCCAGTCTCTAAAGGTTTCACAACCTCGCAAAATAGGACAACAAAGAATCAAGTGTTCAAAGGCATGAGCCTATCTTGTACATTCCATTCTAAACCATAGCCATGTAGTCAACAATGAAATTTATAGTTAACACATAATGTGCTGTTAATAAAAGGTATATATTTATCTATAAAAGGCAATCAGTGCTGTGGGATGTTCTGTATGTCAAATGTGTTGCTCTGATTGGTTAATAAATAAAACACTGATTGGCCAGTAGCCAGGCAGGAGGAAGTATAGGCGGAACAAGGAGGAGAGAATTCTGGGAAGTGGAAGGTTGAGTCAGAGACACTCCCAGCCGCCGCCATGACAAGCAGCATGTGAAGATGCGGGTAAGCCACAAGCCCCGTGGCAAGGTATAGATTTATAGAAATGGATTAATTTAAGATGTAAGAACTAGATAGCTAAAAGCCTGAGCCATTAGGCCAAACAGTTTAAATAATATAAGCGTCTGTGTGTTTATTTTATAAGTGGGCTGTTGGACTGCCGGGGATTGGTGGGACCCGGAGAGAAAACTCTCCAGCTACAAATCAATATCTTTTATTTCATCTTCATTAACTATAGTCTTTAAATCCTTTGTCTTTTAAATTTTAAAATTTGTTTTCCTTGCCATGGAACACTAGCAACATGCCAAACACTTGCAAACAATTTGTTTCTATCAAAATATTGATAACAAGGTGGTATATGTTGTTTGTACCATTCCATTTCATGTCTGGCTACTATTTGGTTATATATCGCATTTTAATGCAGCATGAAATATTCTGAATTGGAATCGACATTATCTGCTGTCAATTTTTCCAGCCATTCCAAAGTATATATTAATCAGACAAAAAAATTTACATTTCTTTTTGAAAGGCACAGTCTCACTCTTGTAGCCTAGGTTGGTCTCGAACTTGCAATTTTGGAGGCTAGACTCTGGAGTTTTGAAGTATTAGATATGTGTCACCATCTCAGAATATTTTGTAGCATCTCAAGATCATATATAATTGATGCCAGTAGACCTAAGTCTCTAGTTGTAATCTTCTAAGATCCAGTAACAACTACACCAGAATCCGGTGCTCCTTGGAGTAATCAGTGAATCTGCTATTGATTTTTCTACTATCCAATGGGGATAATATAAATATATTTCTACCCTAGGAAAAAGTGGTATTTAAATGACATTATTACAAAATAAACATGAATTATTTATAGTAGAAAATTACAAGTTTGGAAATCTGCATGAAAACTCAGAAGAATTGAGAAACCGGATTCACTGTTGTTTGGGTGATAATAACCTTGAGTGGCTTGAGAGCTGTCCCCTTCAGTGGGACAGAACTTTTACTCTGCTACATTTGTTCTCTATCTGTCTATGTGACTTCTCTTAGATCTCTGTTTGTACACTTAGTTTAGATCCTGCTTCTGCATAAGCACGATACCTTAGTGCTTACCTTTATTGGTAATACACATCTGCAAACCTTTACTACCCTCTGCACAATAGACATATAGCGGAAGAATCACTGCTGTCTTTGGATCACAGAGAAGAACTCTGTGTCCTGGTTTTTTGGTTTCTAACAGTCACAGTGGAGACCGGACTTAGATGCAAAACTTTTTTTATTTCCTGAATCTTTTGTATTCACTAGTCTTTCAGGTATGATTTCCTTCCTTGTCTTCTGCTATTGCCTGCCTTTTCCAGTTTAGCTCTGACTATCTGAATTTACATCTTTAGTTATCTGACTCTTCCTCACAAGTCAACAAATCTGTGAAACTCTAAAGTGTACTCTGACCCACTCAGTACACTGTTTCCTGATATTTACCTTAGGTCTCCTTTAAAATTTACTCCCTCATTTTGTTTCAGCTGCTGATTCCCAAGATACCAGTTCAGGAAATGGGGATCTATTGTCTCCTTGCATGAAGAACATATCATTATTGTCACTCAATAGGCATGTTCCTGTTCAAGTTCCCAAAGTAAAATCAAATTAGCCAAAAGAAAAGCTATAACATAACAATAACCTGGAAAGTGAGTTTATTCCCTCTCATGCATTTAGAGGGAGTTCATGGGGGAAAAAAATTAAAGGATCATTGCAAAAGATGCCTAAAACTTTCAGGCCAGGGTGCTTAAGAGAGATGATGGAATTCAAGTAGAGTTGAGAGACATTCTGTTATTCTCTGGAACTCTACCATCCATGCTTATGTGTCTGTGTCCTATTTTATAAGGCTGTCATATTGGGACTTCTTCTGCCAAGCAGTCATTTTTCCTGCGTTCTCCCATGTGTCTAAATCAATATCCATATCTTCATCTCTTTGTCCCCTCGTCATCCTCCTGCCGTTTATCTTTTCGCTAGACCTTTATCTTGACTGCTCTGTTTTTGTGCTTCCACATTAAAGGTGAACTAGACTGCTACATTCCCTTTGAAGACATAAGGTGCTCTGAGAAGAAATAGTGCTAGCTGTCTCTGGTAGACGTCTTCTCCCTTGTTCATTCTCCCATAACATCCAATTTTGAACTAAATGCAAGTTTCTCTCTAATAATTAACACAGTTTCTGGAATTTTGTAATCTGAGAGAATGACAACATTTGAAAGTATATGTGCAGACAATTTCTTATTTATTAATAATTATAATATATTATAAATGCATGCAACTTGGTGTATGTATTAGTGTTTTTTATATACCATTTATTGAATGATTTGGTATTTTACCATCAGAGTGCACTACACAAATTTTGGGATTTTTGATTGATGTCTTTCTTGCTGTTGCTTTATTCCATCTCTCTATGTCTCTCAATGGTGGCCTCTACTGCTACTCACTGTGAAAAGCCTGGAGAGGGGCTCCCCTTGTTAAAAGATCCGAAATTGTTAAATGGTATTAACCAGAAGTAGTAATGGCTTATTAGCACTTATTTCGTGCTTTTCCCAGAAGAACTAAAAGATCATAGGAAAAGGATGGGCATTGATGAGAAATGTGAGCGACCTTTAAGAACCAACACTTGCTGACATAGACTATGGATTTCTCTGCTCCTTTGTCTTTTAAACTCGCACCTGTTAGCTACTCAGTGAAGTGCATATTGCTTCATCAGTCAATGATTCTAAAGAGGAGTGAGCTTTAATTTGGATTTAAGAGAATGATCTAACATGATAGGTGGGATTTTAAAAAATATATTCTTTTGATCAACATATTAATTGTATATATCAGTGTGACTCGTGATATTTGAACATATGCCTACAGTGTGCACTGATCAAATCATGGTAATTAGCATTTCCTGCTCATTTATTGTAGGAGCCTTTGAGTTCCTGTTTCCTACATCTTCATAAAATACATAATGTGTTGTTGTGAATCCTGTAGTCACCCCACTATGATGTGGAGCACCATAATTTATCCCTTCTATCTATTTGTGTCTTGATACCTGTAATCCTTTATCTTAAATGTCTTTGACAGCTAATGACAGAGTTGATAGGCCATGGAAAAATGACCTACATAATGATTATCTCCCAGTTTTAAACTATACAACATCCATGTCCCCCTTTAAATAATACTCTGATTTCCTTCTGGAAAATAGCCACATCCAATATTACATATGGTCTTGGTGGGTACAAAATCCAAGTACTTTTACCTACTAATAGAAGAATCCTCTTCTTGTCTGAACATGCCAGTATAGGCAGATGATCTTGATGTGGCTACATGCTGCTCAGTGTCAAGACTCAGAATCATGAGCAAGTGATATGACAGGTAGTAACAGTCTTTATTTGAAGATTCTGTCTATAATCTTGCTGCTGTTGTTTAGATGTCTAGATATCTCAATATATCTAGGTATGAGAGTTGAACTCTAAGTCTGCAATTATCACTCTATAAAACACAACCTCCAACAAGTACAAGGTATAGAAAAGTGTACTAAACTAGGGTTTTCACACATCAGCACTAGAGCCAGGCTGCACTGTTATGCTCTGGTTTTGCAATTAGTTGAAAGAGTTTGAGAACAGTGTTTGTCTCCTATTCTTTACCCTCCAAAACTTATTATAAAAACACTGCCTGTCCCATAGGATTATATGCACTTAAAACACTTAGAGCCTAACATAGGGGATGCTCTCCAGAGTTAACCATCACTTCTCAAGACTACCATTCTAGGTTTATCACACACACACACACACACACACACACACACACACACACACACACCTCACACACACCATTATCACTGCAAGATCCTGCATCATATTGCTTATGACAAGTTAGCAAATACACCTCACAAAAAGTTATTCCTGAGAGAGGAAAGTCAATATTAGCAACTTTCAAGATATGTAAGCATCTTCAAACACATTGGATATTGTTCTATCAAAAGTTGTGGTAAGTGAAAATTCACACTCCTTCCAGCCAACATCTTGAGGTATCTGCTGTTGTAGCTGCAGCACCATCTTGTCAGGATCATGCTCTTTTGAGCATCTCAGAACTTGCTGTGACAGAGCATCATAAGATCTCTACTGTTGCTGCTGTAGCTCAAACTCACTGGCTCTTCACTTGTGGACCAGATCTTGCTATAAGGTGGTTGATGATTATATTTAAAATCCCTAGACTAGGAATTCCGCCACAAATAGTACAAAGAATCAAAGATCTCTAAAGTTTTCTGACATATTTGGGGGTTTTCCTATTGAAGATTGACTCACTGCTCATGAGTAAGGCAAAGAGAAAAAACTTGTAATGTTCTGGAAATTCTATCAATTCCACTGGAGTCATCCTACTTCAAAGAGAAGTTGGCCATTTTCATTGTGTTTGTATTACTTTTTGTATTTGAGTAAAAGAGTCACATATACTGAAATGCCTTGGGACAACATAAAGAAATGTCTTGGAATGATAGTTACTTGGAAGCAATTTAAGTTGCTGGCCACCTCTGCTTTTTGTTAACAATAACACTAACTACATGCTATTCTCTCAGTTTATTTGTAAGATTAATGGTTCTAGATAGGATATTTTACGGCTTTGTTCTGCCTACCAACATTATATCAGTCAGAATGAAAATGGTTTTGAAAGTGACTCAAAAATGCTATTGTGAACACGATTGAGCATTTTAAGGTAATTGTACAATATTAGCACGTTCCAGGCAGAATTAACTATTTTAAGATGATTTCAATACTACAAATATATGTGTTGAAGAACTAGGGAAACTCAAATTATTTTGCTCTCTATGCAAGCACCTTAAAATATTTTTAGATATATTTTATATGCATGATATTTTGCCTGCATGTATGCATGTGTTCTACCTGTGTGCTGGTGTTTTTACTGGTCAGAAGACAATGATCCCCTGGCACTGAAGTTACAGATAGGTGTTGGGAACTGAACCCAGGTCCCATGCAAGAGCAGCAAATGTTCTTAACCTCTGAGGTTTCTTCCAGCCTCATACATAGACACTTTTGACTAATAGAAAACCTGTATGTGCCTTTGTCTATTGGAATTGCAAATCATGGATCCCATAGACATTTGGCTTAGATTTATTCTAACCTTCATATATCACAGACAGGAAAATGAAATGTTTTTAAGTGATTTTTTTAAACTATGAATACAACCATTAAATAGCTGTTCACTTATTCTCATGACCCTGTTTTAAGGAATGCTAAGAGTTGGGTATGATGGTGCATACCGATAATCCCAGCACTCCAGAGACTCTAGTGAGGGTACACCAGCTTGGGCTATATATCCAATCACCACCAATGATGAAAAATAAAAACACCTTTGAAAAATCATCATTCGATTGTTATTTTTATGAGACAGCTAAGCTACTGCACTAAAAAGACACCTGGGTTCTCTTTTGTAACTGGATGTTGTTATTACCCCTTTCTTGAAAGAAAAGAAAAAAATAGATTTTTTTTTTTAATTATTGAAGAAACATAGTGCTGGTTTTACTCTGGCATGAATATACTATCAAAGACATCTTTATAAAAACTAGCCTTCTTTTGCCTTGAGATTGATGTCTACCTTAATTGTCATCATAGAACCTACATCCAGTGACTGATAGAAGCAGATGCAGAGACCCACAGCCAAGCACTTGGGCAAGATCCTGGAGTTCAGTTGAAGAGAGGGAGGAAGGATTATAGGAGCAAGGAGGGTCAGGATCATGATGGGAAAAACCACAGAGATAGCTGACCCACGCTAATGGGAGCTCATGGACTCTGAACTGACAGCTGGGGAGCCTGCATGGGACTGTACTAGGCCCTCTGAATGTGGGTGAAAGTTGGGTGGTTTGATGTGTTTGTGGGTCCCCTGGCAATGGGACCAGGACTTATCCCAGGTATATGAACTGGCTTTTTAGAGCCCATTCCCTATGGTACAATGCTTTATTCAACTTTGATTTTTGCAGCGGGGAGGGGCTAGGTCCGGCCCCAACTTGACATTCCAGCCTGTGTTGACTACCCAAGGGAGGCCTTACCTCTATGAGGAGGGGATGAGGATGGGATTGCGGGAGGTGGGATAGAGTGGGAAAAGGGGAGGGAGGGGGAACAGGGGTTGGTATGTAAAAGGAAAGAAAAAAATTAATAAAAACACCCAGTACTTAGTACTTTTATTAATACAAATGTCATTTTCTAATAGATCTTTTAAATACGTGAATGTGAAGTCAATGAAAAACTGAAGCATTGATATTAAAATTTAATAAAAATATTTTACAAGAAAGTTATTGGAAGGACAGGATTGAGTAACTCTGGAATATAAGACATGCTATTAAACTGTCACTTTCAACTAATCTTCATTTAGTTGCAAAGCAATCCTGAGCTAAAGATGACATATTTAGGATAAGATCTATTTACAGAAATACGTCTTGATGAAGATTTCATGAGGATATAACAAGGTTCTGAGGGAAAGTCTGCAATGTGGGCATTTGTTGTGATGTTTTTATTGGGTTGATATGAACTCAACCTTAATATAATCTATGTTACATCTTTGCCCAGAACTATCAACTTTTAATTACTTTTCTCTCAATACAAATGAAACCAAATATTCTTAATATATTTACACAAACATTATTACCATTTGTGTGTGTGTTAATGTGTGTGTGTGTGTGAGAGAGAGAGAGAGAGAGAGAGAGAGAGAGAGAGAGAGAGAGAGAGAGAGAGAGAGAGTTTATTCCATGGTGCACATGTGGAGGTCAAACAAGAATTGGTGGGATCAGTTCTCTCCTTCCACCATGTGGGTTTTGGTGTTTGAACTCAGTTCATCAGGCTTGGCAGCAGGTGCCTTTACCTGCTTATGTGTATCACCAACCCTGAGTTTCTTAAATTTGTTCTTCTCTATCCTCACAAGTAACCATTTTCCATATACCTTTACTTCATTATGATAGTGGACAGACTTGAATCTGTGAAAGTACCTACCTATGACTAAGTATATGGGAATTCATCTTTCTATTACTAACCATTTGGTCGGGGTCTTTTCCTTCTACTCAGATAGGAATGGTAGATAGGTGAGGAACTGTGAATATCATCTAATGATACTTTCTATACATACATTTCTTAGGCTCCAGCCCTTGATAGCTGTTAGTGTTAGACTACACAGACCAGCATATCGGCGTTTCTCAGCTTGTAACATTGAGTTTCAGTATTTGAGATCATTGGCCCTATTCCTGGTAGCTCTCTCGAACTCCGTCATTGGACAATGGCTACAAGTTCTGTTCCATAGCTATCTGGAACCTTTTCTCTTTTATTGCTACCTACTCATCACCACTCTCTCTTCATTACTTCTGCCAAACCTCATTGTTTCAGCTTTGGCAACTCTTCAGAACCCTTCAGTGGTATCATATAGCTACTATTGCTATCACTACTGCTACTGGTGTGAAGCTGTGACCACCTCTTGCTCTTTCTGGCATTTATCTTGTGATCTTTCCCATTAATGAAGCTTTTGCTACTACCTTTCTGCCGCCACAGCTTTCCCTATCCCTGTGTCACTTTGTTGCTGTGGCTCCCACTGCCATTGCTGTCTCTGCTACCAAGCTGCTACTATAGCTCCTGTTATATCCACTTCTACAACTGTGGCTGCCACATCTTTTCTTATTACCAACTCAGTCTACTCTACTAGTGATTCAGAGCAAAAGAAAACACAAATGAAGGAAAAGCTTTATTGGGGCTAATGTTTCAACATAATAGGGGGGCAACACAAGAGTATATCTCCCACCAGGTCAAACAATATAGCCAGAAATAGAATGTTTGCACCAATCATAAGCCAACCCTCCTACAAATGAATGATTATATTCTGTAGGCAGGGTTTTTCAACAGACCACCGGTCAGTTCTGTCCTGCCAGCCGGCTCCCAAATAACTATACAGAGACTTATTATTAATTACAAATTCTAGGCCGATGGCTTAGGCTCGTTGATAACTGGCTCTTATATCTCAAATTAACCTCTATATCTTATCTATGCTCTACCACGTGGTGGTCCCTCTTTTCAGTGTGGCATGTTCATCTTCTGCTTCGTCTGCATCTGGCTGGTAACTCTGCCTCCTTCTTCCCCTGCTCTCTCTTTTTCCCTGTCCATAAGTCCTGCCTAATCTCTGCCTGTCTAGTTATTGGCCATCTATCCTTGTATTAAACTTGTATTAAACCAATCAGAAGACACTTTGACAAAGACACATCTTTTTTTTTTTTTTTTTTTTTTTGGTTTTTCGAGACAGGGTTTCACTGTGTAGCTTTGCGCCTGTCCTGGAACTCACTTGGTAGCTCAGGCTGGCCTCGAACTCACAGAGATCTGCCTGCCTCTGCCTCCCAAGTGCTGGCATTAAAGGCGTGTGCCACCACCGCCTGGCAAGACACATCTTTATAGTGTGCAAAAAGAATATTCCCTAACAGTATTCACACCAGTCATTGCATCATCCCTCTTGTACCCATCCTGAGCTCTTCTAGACAACCAAAAGAAGTGCTTCTTTTCTGGCCTGAATTAAAAGAGTTGCAGAAAAATTGCTTTATGCAGTCATGGCTGGAACTGCCCCTTCTGGAGCCAGAGCTGCGGTCTGGTAGCAAACAGCCGTGATTGTTGTGAACCCTCCTGAAAGAATTTCTGGAATGTTTAGAAAACTCAGTGCTGGCATGAGAGTAGCTTGGCTAACTGTGTGACTGATAGCTCTTGGCTCAAGCATCCAGAATACCAAGGGAGCGTCTAACAGCTGTCAATTAGTGACTTAAACTTTCCCATGCCTAAATATGCTCACAGTTTTCAGGAAACACAAACTTCAGAAAGAGTGCTGACAATAAGGACTCAACATTAGCACTAATAGCAGTTCTTAATAGTCAATAGTGTTTCAACAATAATTATCAGTTTCCCAGGGCCCAAGGGTGAAATTTGTCCCCATACACTGGCTCACTTCCATAAGCTATTTTTATTTCACACTTCCAGTGTGGAAAAAATTGAAAAAAAGCAAAGAAAAAAATTAGACAAAGGCATTATAAACAACTTCAAGTTTTATAGTGCCCAGGTGCTTGTATGAGTGTGTGTGTGTGTGTGTGTGTGTGTGTGTGTGTGTGTGTGTGTGTGTGCATGGTTAGATTTCGTAGAAAAGAATTCAAGTAGATTAAATTGGCACTTAAGATATTTGTTTTATTTTCCAATTTTATGTATACCACAGGTGTTATTGGATATTTCTAATATATTAGGTTCAGAAAATATTGGAAAAGGTTTGCAGTGTGAGGCCTATGGGAAAACAGAAAGAGAAAATAATACAGACTATTACACAATTTGGACATGTTGTAATTGGCAAAAGCATAAGACACTGTTACATAGCATTACAAGAACCAGGAATGTCTAACACAGTTTCTGATGTAGATAAAAGCATTTCCAGAGAGGGTGATGTCTAAAATGAGACCTGAAGGATGCTTAGTAAGATGTTAACCAATAGAAAGAAGAGGAAGTGGTACAGTTTTCAGCATCACAGTTTCCCCAAACAGACAGAGCAAAATATAGCAGTGACTAAAGAACCAAGCTCACACAGAACACTGAGAACACAGCACTTAGCTGCTAGGTTGGCGATGTGAAGCATTTTCTTTCCATTGAGATTACATGAGGGTTTGAGTCACACAGGAGTTGGAAATAGTCCAGGGAAGAATGAGAAAACCATTTGAGAGCAGAAGAGAATGATAGGAAGAAAAAACAATCTTGTGTCCAATCCACTTTCATCCAAATGCCAAGTTCATTTAGGGATTGTAACAAAGAAGGTTACTTCATTATCAGTAAACTTTGGGTAATTCAAAAAGGTATCTATTAGAAGAACATTGGTTGCTTCTACACAAAAATGACATTTTTTTTTCCTTAAAGTAGCAAAGACAATCATGAATTAAGTCATGTTTAGTCATGTTCATATACTATTTGAACACTTAGCTGAAGCCTTGGGGAAATCTTAACTCTTGATATACTTGTCTGGTTAGACTTAAACAACTAAAAAAGATACTTGAAGATTTTTTTTAATGTAACTGGCTAAATATTCAGGCATTGCAAGTTGAAGATCAGTCTAAAATACTAACACAGCTAGTTTATGGACATTAATGTAAACATTGTTTTTATATGGAACACACATGTATACTATCTGATCATTTTCTTCTGATTATGAGACCCTACATACGTTATTACTTCATTTCTTCTGTTGTTTTTGCACAAATGCAGTGAAATTGTGATGGCCACCAACACAAGTATTCCAGGGATTCTATATGCATTACACTTAGTTTAGTTCATATCAGTTTAACTTCTAAAGTCTTTCAGAAATTTATTTTAGACAGGTATATTAGAAAAATATAATTTATGTGTAGTAAAGGGAGACAAAGTAATGTTTTGACTTACGTTTATGCCATGTAATGCCCAAATCTACTTTGCAAGAACTTTGTACAGGATAGATAACGAATAATATATTGAAGCTGAGAACTTCAACTACTTTTAAATGAAGACCAATTTGTATAAGAGGAAAAAAAGAATCTTCTAAAAATGGTTACAATTAAAAGCATGGAAAGTTTCCCTTGCATAGTCAACTTTGCACTACAAACACTGTGTGCCACACAATAGCCTTGAACTATAATTGTTTCAGTTTCTTAATCTTTGATGAATATTATTCTAATTAAACACTATTAAGAAATAGTCATATACTTCAGAAAATCAGACTGTTAAAAATAGAATATAGTAATTCGACAAAGAAATTGGTTCCATTGTAACATTTTCCCACATCTGTTTATTTGTACTTTGATTATACTCATTCCCAGTAGCTTTTATTTCCTCGCCACTTCCTCCACACTCTGTTCTTCCTTAGTAGACCCTGTTCTACTCTATGAAGTTCCCTACCAGATTGGATATACAGCATGTTTTTCTTAGTGAGTCTAGTTTATTTCAGCTGATGAGAAGGTCCTCAACTCATCCATATTTCTGCCAGGGAATTAATTACATTCTTCCTTATGGCAGAAAAGTGCCCTGCTGTGTAGTCATACTGAAGTTTCTTTACCCACTCATCTACAGATGAGAACCTGGAGTGATGAAATAGCTTGGCTATTGAGAGTAGTGGACATCAAGTTTTAAAAGAGGATTTAATTTACATCTAATTTGAGCATCACTGGATATATCAACCACACTTCAGGTCAGACCCCAGGTGCAGGAGCAGTTGGCCAACACAAAACCTACTCCGTATTTTATATGTGAGTGTGTGTGGTGTGGGGGGACTTTTTCTTTTGTTATGGTATTTTTTTCAATTTTTTTCTTTTGCTTTGGGGTATTTTTCAAGATAGGGAGAGAGTGAGAAGATAGAACATGAAGTTGAATGGGATAGGAGTTGGTGAGGTTCTGGGAGACATTGGGGGAGGAGAAAACAAGATAAAAATATACTGTATTAAAAAAGAATAAAAAGTAATAAAATAAAACAGCATAATGAAAATAACAACAAAAATATGGAGGCCAGCACCTGAGGAATGAACGACACCTGAAGTTGTCATATCACTATCTGGCTTTCACACACATGCACATACATGTGCACCTGCATATACCATTTAGAAATTCATGAAATGGAATATGTGATATCTGTGGGGTGCCTTCAATTATATTCGGAAATAAGATGTGTATTCATATGTCTAATAATATGGTCTTCCTTGAAAAACAGTCTCATTAGCAGCCATTTTATACACAAAGAACTAAGGAAAAGCAGGTGATTGTTACACTTAGTGTCACACATTCAACTGACTGGTCTAGAGTCATACTTAGAATTCTCTAAGTCTCCTTTTTATTTGTAAGACATTTTCTATGTGTGATTCGAACAATACGTAATTCAAATCTCATAAACACATTTAGATGATAATATGGTACTACTTACAATGGTGCTGACATGATGTCATATTATCCAATGATGTCTAGCTGCCTGATTTGAGTGAGTGCATCATTGTATGAGGCTTGAACAACAACATAATCTAATAGCAAAATCTTCAAAAGTATTCCCTTTGTTAAATAATCCATTTATACACACACACACACACACACACACACACACACACACACACACACACCCTTTAATATTAATTATATTGTTTCAAGTTTTAACTTGCAAGGCTCATTTTATGTGAGAAATGAACATCTTAATGAATAAAGCCATAAGCCTACACATTGTCTGTTCAACCTGGGTCTCAATGCCGATTCAGATTCCATAGACATACATTAGTTTATTGGAATAAACCTAAAACTTATTGAATCAGCCTCTGAGAAACGAGGAGATAATTGATCCCTCCATGGGAAAATCAGTATACTTGCAGAATATTTTGCATGTCACTGGATGCTATAGACAAGGAATTTAGAGTGAGGGTGGTTAACATATGGAGAGAATAGGCCATGTTAAGCATCAAGTGTTCAGTTTACTATCCAAAGTTAGAACTGTAGGAGATAGGAACTTCCTCATGTTAAAACGCTAGCATTTAAAGAGGGATAATTTAGAGATATGCAACTTTTTAAAACATCTACTCATGTTGTGGTCCATCTATTAGAACTTTCTTCTTTGTCAAAACAATAAAAATACATCTTTGTCTCAGCAAAGCATCCCTATTAACTGACATTAATCAACTTGTACAATAAAAGCTGACATTCAAACATCTTTTAACTTGTATAAAAGTTCACTTGTTGAACTAGTTGCTTTTGTGTCTTTTTTTTCTCGGACATTGTGATAGTTAATCTTCACAATCAGCTTGACTATAGTAAGAAATTCCCAAAGATGAGTGAAGAGTGGCCCTGATTGTGTCTGTGAGAGCATTTCCAGAGAGGATTAACTAACTGTGGAAAACCTGCACTGAATGTGGATGGCACTATCCACAGGCTAGGGGACCAGAAGGAATAAATCAAAGTCCATCGGCAGAAGGGATTTCTCTTTGCTTCCTGGTTGCTGTGCTATGCGCTATTCTACTCAGCCATGTGCCCCTCAACAGGACAGACTGACTTGTATTCGTCTGTTGATTGACTCAGATATTGGTTGCAGCACACAAAAAGGTAACTAACAAAGAAAACTACTGGCATGGTAGTGGTTGATGCCTATAATCCCAAATACGGGGGTTTGAAGCAAGCAGAGTACAAATTTGAGGCAAAATTTGGCTGTATAGAGACTCAAACACAAATTCTAGCATCAAAAGGGTGATCCCATCTACATACTTTTAATCCTGCAGTGTGTTGCCTGAAGGTGTCCTTCAAAGGCACACCACACTCAGATCTAAGTGGATAATTGATTTGTTTTCACTGATTGCTGTGTGCAAACACTGTGCTAGATACATGGCTTCAATAAGCAAGCTCTTTCTGGCTCACAGGAAAACTGACACAAAAAATCATAATCTCATGTTATGTGTCATAAAATATAACAACAATGCATAATAAACTGTGATCATTAGTGTTTGGGCATGTTCATCACGTATCAGTCCTGTAAAGATTTGCAGAAAAGAAGACAGTGTAAGGGAAAACTAAAGGGAAGTATGAAGTACACATTCATTATGAAACCATGGAATTCTATGCTGAAGGGCTTTTATATGGTGAACTATAAAACAAGCAAAGAGGCTGAGGTGCTTCACATGCTTACATTACTGACAATGTGATGTACAGGGAGAGAATGGCAAGAGACAGACTTTGGAAGATTAATAGAAACCATTCCCTAGAGGATCCTAGAT
>CABHPR010137001.1:0-26595 GCA_902168415.1 Peromyscus melanophrys | reverse complement strand
ACACACACACACACACACACACACACACACACACACACACACACACAGAAGGGGGTTGTTCAGGTTATTTTCAAGCTCTATAAAATCTTTTATGAAAGTTCATTTTATGAAAGTCATTAAGAAATGTCTATATAGAAATGAAGGAAAAAATTGGAGGAATTGTGCCTTTCAGTCTTGTTTAAATACTTATCACATGGGTATAGGCACAAGCATTCCCTTACATGCACACCACAGCTTGGTATTTCCCACTGTAAACTAGAAGACAGTGAGTCTGAGGTTGCTGAGGGAGTATGCAGTGTTCTGCACTTATGTATGACCTGAAAGCTTTGGGGTGTTCTGTATGGCAAATATGTTAATAAATAAAACACTGATTGGCCAGTGGCCAGGCAGGAAGTATAGGCAGGACAAGGAGAGAGGAGAATTCTGGGACGTGGAAGGCTGAGTGAGGGAGACACTGCCAGCTGCCACCATGACAAGCAACATGTGAAGATGCCAGTAAGCCACGAGCCACATGGCAACTTATAGATTAATAGAACTGGGTTGATTTAAGATATAAGAACAGTTAGCAAGACGCCTGCCACAGCCATACAGCTTATAAGTAATACAAGTCTCTGTGTGTTTACTTGGTTGGGTCTGAGTGGCTATGGGACTGGCGGGTAAGAGAGATTTCCCTGACTGTGGGCCAGGCAGGAAAACTCTAACTACAAAGAGAAAACTCTAGCTACACACGTTCCTTTTTAAAATGTCTTTTTAATTAAAAGCAATGCATCTTCTTGTGCCTAAGTGGCCCTTTCATAAAGAGGGACAAAATGATGAACCTATGTTTTGTAGACAATGATGGCATAAAGAGGCATACCAGGCCTCTAGGCAATGGGTTCATGGACAAATGTAAGAGTTAATGACAGTTTATGCCACACAAAGGGATATAGAGGAGACGATATAATAGATACATAGGAGAATTGGGTGAGTGAACAGATGTAGATGAGAGAAAGAAATAAGAGATCAATGATGAGTCTCCTGTTCCTTTGATGTGTAAGAGAGTGTACAGAACAAAGTTTCACAGAAATTAAAAATATAGATTACATTCTGAAAATCTTCAAATTGCATGGTATTGAAAATTAAGTCAGCAACATTTTATTTGCTTTTTAAACCCTAAATCTGGCATTTATAGTTAGGAAAATACATTTTATGTCATAAAGTACAAAACTAGCCATTTCTGTAAAATCTGTAATGAACTAGAACATACTTCTACTTGTACTAGCTACTGAGGCAAAATAATGTTTCAGTGGCTGCCACTTCATAACACAGAATATCACATGAATATTTATAATCAAGCAATTAGTTCTATTGCTCATTGCTTAGAGTCACAAATAAAAAGCCTCAAATAAGTCATCAGTACAAACACATGTAATCAGGTGAATTTAAACTGTAGGGCTGAAATAAGTGGAAGCCAACTATAAGTATTCTGATGTGATCAAAAAACACTCTATAGAGATTTATAAAAATATTCAACAAAACATTCATTACATCCAGGATAAACTAATCTTAACTTGGAGGACACTATTCATTTATGTATTTGGTCTGTAATTACAGAGAACTGAATATGAGCCAAAGATTTTGCTTATATTTATTAGGGAAAAGCCATGCCTTTGTAGCATATGGTTTAAAAGAGAAGATTCAGTAACAACAAAATTTTGGAATTAAAAGAATATAATGAAATCTATGAAGAACTCTGCAGTTAGTTGGTAGGGAAATAAATGCCTCTCCTTTCCCTAAATCCATCCGTGGATTTTTAGCCTGAGAATCCATGATCTACTTGACTTGTACATCAAATGGGACATTTCAGGTATGACTATGTAAGATTCTGGAAATAATTTTATGCACATGGTTCTAACACCATTGCAAGAGCCTTTATAAGAGGGTGGCGGGAAAGGTTGCAACCAGAGAAGGAGCTGTGTGATGACTAATCTTAGTTGTCAAATTGAGTGTATATGACATCAACTAAAACACAGCTTCCAGGCACTCTTGTGTGCTGTGGGATGTTCTGTATGGCAAATGTGTTGCTCTGATTGGTCAATAAATAAAACACTGATTGGCCAGTGGCTAGGCAGGAAGTATAGGCGGGACTAACAGAGAGGAGAAAAGAACAGGAAGGTGGAAGGAGACACTGACAGCCACTCCCAGGACAAGCAGCATGTAAAGATGCCGGTAAGCCATGAGCCATGTGGCAAGGTATAGATTTATATAAATGGATTAATTTAAGATATAAGGACAGTTAGCAAGAAGCCTGCCACGGCCATACAGTTTGTAAGCAATATAAGTCTCTGTGTTTACTTGGTTGGGTCTGAGCGGCTGTGGGACTGGCAGGTGAAAGAGATTTATCCTGACTGTGGGCCAGGCAGGAAAACTCTAGCTACACTTGTGGGGGATGTTCATGACCAGACTATTTGAAGCAGTAAGATCCACTCTGAATATGGTCAGCATCTTCTAGTGACAGCCCAGAGAAAGGAATACAGAAGAAGGAAACTTTTTTCCCCCTCTTGCCCTCACTCTTGCTGGCAAGTACATCTACCCTGTTGCT
This sequence comes from Peromyscus melanophrys, assembly GCA_902168415.1. Classification (NCBI taxonomy): domain Eukaryota; kingdom Metazoa; phylum Chordata; class Mammalia; order Rodentia; family Cricetidae; genus Peromyscus; species Peromyscus melanophrys. The sequence continues at coordinate 24,014 of CABHPR010137001.1, read as the reverse complement.
GCATCATTCCATCACAGGTACTAGAGCCAACTCCTTCAGGCTTCCAACACGGACTGAAGTCTAACAGCTCTCCAGGAATTCTCCAGCTCTTCAGTGCTAGATTGGGACTGACAGGACATTGAGCTTTGTGGACTGAACCACCACTAGGTTCTTGACCTCTGCAGGGTGAGATGGCCATTGTTGGACTACCAGCCTATGTCCCATACGCCAATCTAATAAATCTTTTATATATATTATATGTGTGTACATATATGTATGTACATATGTATATATACGTGTGTATGTATGTGTGTACATGTGTGTACATATGTATATGTGTGTGTGTGTGTGTGTGTGTATGTGTGTGGTTCTGTTATCTTAGAGAATCCTAACCCTGACTAATCCCAGTGGTGACTGAAGTAGATGATGATTGGATTAGTCTAGAATTACATGGACTTTAGTATGCTATGCTGCTGCTGGCCTGAAATATGGAGGGAAGGACTCTGGAGTGAATGGGGGCAGGTGAATTGAAATCTGGGAAAGGTTGATTCTCTCCTAATATCCCTCAAAAGGAGACGATCCTGTTACCACCTTCATATAAGCCAATGGATTCATTTTCTGTCTCAGAGTTCCAGAACATTAAGATGGTCAGTACACAGCCTTTTAAATATCTAAATTTGTGACAGAATATGGCAGTATTAGTAGGAAACCAGAACAAAATACTTAAGGAACTATGCAGAAAATACACAGCAAGAAGAGCAAGGAAATTGGATGCAGAAACTCTGGTCTTAAGTATTTGAAATGTTTGTGCCATCATGCTAATTTCCTTAAAATGTTCCCACAGTTTCCATAGCCTGGTACATTAAAGAACAAAATCTATCACGTGACCTATGCACATCAATGATCTGCCTGCTTCTGTTTTTGTTTTGGTTTTATTTTTTGCTGGTTGTTTTTGTTTTTCGAGACAGAGTTTTTCTGTGTAACAGTCCTGAGTATCCTGGAACTCATTCTGTAGCCCAGGTTGGCGTCAAACTCACAGAGATCTGTCCGCCTCTACTTTTCCAGTGCTGGTGTTAAAGGTGTGCAGCACCACCCGTCTGGCCAATCTGCGTGTTTCTGATTCTCTAGTCTCATAGAGAGAGGATGAACTTTCAGCATTCAAACCGTATTTTAGTTCTGTGACCTTTCAAAGAACTTTGACACTTCAAAGCCAAGCTCTCATCCATTGGGAAGCCTTTAGGTCAGAGGTCTGAGATGTTGTCTGTAGGCCCTGCCCTCGGCCTGCTTATTCTATCTTACCCTCTAGATCTGTGTTCAGTGAGTAATTCCCTATTTGGGGAAATAGAAAGCAATTAAATGTTGAAGAAATCTTATGTGGTTTCTGTATTGAGGAAGACCGTCATTTGAAGGGAAAGGTGGAAGACACAAAAGCAATGATCTCTAAGGATAGCTTCTATAGGAATTAGAAGTCAATAACTGATACAGGGAAAATCAGTTTTTCCCCCCAATGACATGTCACTGGGTATGTCAGCCACACTCAAGTGTAGAACCCATGGCCAGTGGTAGGTGGAAAACACAATATTTACTCTGTATTTTTTGTGTGTGCTTTTTTGTGTGTGGGGTTTCTTTTCTGTCTTGGATTGCTTTCTTTCCTTTTTCTTTTTCTTTTCTTGGAGTGGCGAACTGAGGGGAAAAGAGAAGAGAATTGATGTTGGATAGGTAGGGAAGTGGAGAAGCTCTGGGATGAGTTTGGAGGGGAGAAAGAATATTATCTAAATAGTTTGTATAAAAAAACAATGTAAATAAAGTGAAAAGAAATGCAACCAGGGTGGGAGTGGAGATTGTAAGTGGTGAAGTGTGTTCTGCTTCTTATCATCCTTCTGTTCTCATACATCTCCCCTCTCATTATTTTAAGTTTGAAGATGGTCCAAGTACTGATTTTGGGACCTTTCTTAATACCATTTCACACCCCTTTTCCTATCACTGGATCTCGTTCATGTTTATAGTTGATAGGAAAGGAAGTACAAGAAGAACTGGGAGAAACTTAGTTATCAAATTATAAAACCTGGTCTTGGCTGCCAGTTACTCACAGATAAACAGGAAAATCCTAAGAGGAAGAGTGTGGAAATCAGAATGACAGTCTTAATTGAGCCAGCACACGTACCAATCTGGCTTAGGCAAGATGACAAAAAAAATTCTGTAAGAAATATAGAATTGTATCCAACATAAGTCAGAAAGCCGCCAGCCATGAAACAAACAACACAAGTTAGACAAAATGCAAAATCAAAACAAAGGATTATGGACCACAGTGAACAAAGAATGGAATTTTCAAGAAGATTATACCTGAGTGTGCTGCTATTGATTAAAGGATTTAGGAAACAATAAATTAATATAAAAATTAGAGGACTGAATTCAGAGGAAATTTCCAGATTTTAGAAATTACGTATTCTTTTAGAACTGATCCATTCAGTTATGAAATGTTTTCACTTATCTCTGATGACACATTTTGTGGTGAAGTCCACTTTGTATATTATTTATAGCTCATGTACTAGTGCTGTTGGCATAGGGTATCTTTTCATATCATTTCTTTCTATAATTTTATATTTGCATAATAAATAATTATACCTTATATTCTATATTTTCACATTAAGTCTTCTGTTTCGTCTCCTTTATTTCCTCTATGCTCCATTTGTTTTTAGCTCCTTTGTTCCTCTCTTCTTCCTTCTATAAAGTCAGTGGCATGTTTTAAAATTTCTGCTTATTAAGATAAATTTTGTATTTTATGACAGAATTCCTAGAGCTAAATCAGTGTGTTCATAATACAAAGAATTTCACACATATAAATTAAGGAGGAAAAGGTGCAACTGAAAATATACTTTAAGATTCTGAGAGGATCCAAAGTTGCAGAGAAAACCAAATCTGTTTAGGAAAGCTTCAGATGTTGAAATGACTTTAAAATTTTTCATTGGGATATATTCATTGTGCATAATGCTGAGTTTTGTAAAGACTTTACATTCAAGAATATCATGTACTTGCCATGCTCCACATAAATCCCTTCCTCTCCTACTCTCTCTTCCCACAGTCCTTTTCCTTCTTACAGATGGTCTCACTTCTACTTTGATTGTGTGTGGGGGTGGGTGGGTATGTAATTAAGAAAAGTAATAATGTACAAATTTCTACTTTACTTTAAAACTTATATGAAAACATATATCCAAGCATTTAAGGACAACCTGCAATATCCAAGTACTAACCATAATGCTCCCTATTTTTTTTATAATCCTTATTCCTACATCAATACACAGTTCAAATGGTGCATATATATCCCTAGTAGCCCCAGACACTCACTCTTTTGTATAGTGGTATTTTATTTGTGCTGAAATGTGATTTTATTTGTATGTTAATAAATAAAGTTGCCTAGGGGTCAGAGCTATTAGCAAGCCATAGCGAAAGCCAGGGCGGTGGTGGTGCACGCCTTTAATCCCAGCACTTGGTAGGCAGAACTAGGTAGATCTCTGTGTGTTCAAGGATACAGCCAGCATTGGAGACACACGCCTTTAATCTCAATACCAACCATAGAAGACCTGGAGTGACCTACAGACAGGCAGTGACAAGACGGTCATGTGGTTGGGTTTACAACCAATGAGAAGGCAGAACAGGAAGTAGCTCCCTTTTCGGAGAGGTCTCTTGGCTGAAGAGGCCAGCTGGAAGCAGGCAGGTAAGGCTCTTAGCTCTGACCTCTTGGGCTGTTATCTTTACATTGGCTCTGTGTTTCTTATTTAATAAGATGGTTGGTTACATCTACACTCTTGTGTTTCTCTGTTAATATTATCACTCCTCCATAGCACAATAGCTGCTAATTTCAATACATTAATTTACATCGAGGTATATAATATACAATTGTTTCATTTTTTTGTACTAAGACAATGAGGCTATAGAGTTTATGCAACTATTCAATAAAAGAAAGTAAAAGTCATGCCTATAAGGAAGAGCATCAACCTTATGCTTAGTTTACTACAGGAAAGAAGTTAGATGATAATGAAGACAAAATAATGGGAAGGTTGTCCTCATGCATTATTAAAATGAGCAAGTAAAAAAAAACATAGAAGGCAAGAAAAATGAAGCCAATATGGTAAAATTTTGTATGTTATTTCTGGTTGGTTCATACTAGTCCAATGTATATTTTGTGGCTTTTTTTTTCAATATTTGAAATATCCTTGTTTGTTGATTTATTTTGTTGTTGTTGTTGTTGTTGTTGTTAATTTCAAGAGACTAAACACCCCAAACTCTTGTGAAATTCCTCCCCATATGCTCCTTGTTGTTCCTCTCTAGTGGATATCAGTCTACTTATGATCTTCAGAGTCTTTTATAAAAGTCCTTGATAATAACAACTGACACCTGAGTGCCAGCAAAGTATCTGTAAGAACTACAAAGGAAAACGTCTTGAGAAAAAGAGAGGAATTTTTCTACCACAGAATATGTATTTCATCCCTGCTAGCACTTTGGGAGCTGATCAAGAATATTTTAGTTCCAAAAATCACAGAAGCAGTTAGCTTTCTGAGTATGAAAGATAATTTCTTTTTGAAATTACTTCAGATGAAAAGGAGTGGAATCCAACAGACCACTCAAGGAAAGCAACCTAAACATAGGTCAACTTGCTGCAACAACAAAATGCTTAAGCCCAGGGACACTTCCAAATTAGAAAGTGTTTGTATTCATTATAATTTTGTTTTAATGAAACAGTCAGATTTATGGGTAAAGGGCAACGGCATGAAAGCTATGCTCGATATTCTACCTTATTTGTTTCTAAGTGTAAATCAGATGGAAAGAGGACAAAGATATTTCACAAGCTATCCTGACCATGGTGGGAATTCTAGGTTGAAGACAGGCATTGAAGACCTGGCTTTCTCAGAGAGAATTGTGGAACAGGAAAATTTACCATCAGTGAGGCTGAATAAAGAACCCAGTTAAGGATGTGGGAAGATGGGTAAAGAGCATTGTGCAGGCATGAGGACTCAAGTTTGAAGCCCCAGCACTGGTCATGGTAAGGTTCCTAAGTGAGTTGTGAAGACAGGTGAACCCTAGTAGCTCATTGTCCAGCCAGTCTTACCTAAAGGAGGGAGCACCAGGTTCATTGTGAGACCTTGCCTCAAGGGTCTACAAATAGAGAGCAATAAAAGACACCGCTTTTGGTCTCCTATGCAGACTTCATGCACATTTGCATGCTCACAAAGTAGCCTCCAAAGGTTGGAACACCTTTTTGGACCCTGGCCTGAAATCTACCATTTTGTGTTTTATGTTCTGTACATAACTGAAAGTATAATTCTGGGGTTGGGGGGTGCTTCATGCTAATCTTAACAGAAACTTGAACCAGCTTCACCCTCTCCTTTCTGATTCTTTTCAGCACAAACGTGAACTGAAACCTAAGGATGTTTCACTGGGTGGAGAAGGCTGCTGAGGAAAAATTTCTGTGCTTTTCGCTGTCATTGCCTTTGTGTGACTGTCATGTACTTGTGTTTGTCCTTCATTCTTTTTCTCATTGGCCGCTTTTTTCTTACTATTATAAGCATTCTGATAGTTTTAAGATGACTGTTGACTCTTCTTGGAGAAACTGGTTTAAGATGTGAGAATCTGAGGCCACATGCAATCTACTGAAGCAGATAATGACTATGTAAAACCAAGGAGGCTCCACAGTAGGTGACATTGTACTTTTGGTGTTATTAACAATGCACTGTCAATTAAGAAGCAAACCTTTACTAGGCAACTATGAATATAGTCCTTACTGCTTGTGGTGATATTGCATCTCTGTCATGTGAAACAATGAAGCAAAGCAGAGAGAACTCATACTCATCAGGTTGGTAAATGTTAATCTGAAAAATGAAATACCAGTAGAATCTTTTCTGTTTACTTCCTCTTATTTTAGTGGAACAAATATTCTGGGTCTCCAATATGTTTATCAATCTGAGTATCATGTAGGGCAATTTTTCAAAGTTTTATTTTTATGCTTTATAATTTTCATAACTTCTATTATAGCTTTTATAATAGTCTTACAGTAAATAGGTATTTATATCATGTGATAAAATATCACTTCCAAAACATCGCTATTGTAATTATTCCCTGTGTTTATGAAAAATCCACAAAGAAGAAAATTGAATTTACATATTTGGAAAGAAGGTATTATACCAGAATCTAATTCCCTAGTATCTTACAGGAGTTCACAGAGGATACCTAAAGGACTTCTTCACAGGCTATTGAAGGAGTTGAATAACATTGGCAGGATTATGAGTCAGAAAAATTACTCTGACCAGAGTCATCATATATGCCGTGGTTTGAATGAGAGTAGTCTCTCTAGGCTCTTATGTTTGAATACTTGGTTTCCACTTGGTGGAACTATTTGAGAAAGATCAAGGGATGCCCCTTTGGAGATGTGTCGCAGAGGAGGACTTTGAGCTATCCAAAGCCTCCTGCATCTCCAGAGAGTTCTCTGCTTCTTTATATTTGGGATCCTGAGCTGTTAGCTGCTGCTCCAGTGGCGTGCCTGTCACCTGCTTCCATTCTCCATGCCATGACGGTCATAGATTTCTATCCCTCTGGAACTGTAAAGCCAAATAAACTTTTCCTTCTCTAAGATGCCTTGGTCATGGTATTTTGCCGCAGCAATAGAAAAGTAACTAATATCCAAGAGCAAAACCCAGAGGAGTGAGAGCCTCCATAGGCCTTTTAGCTTCTCTCTCAATAACTTCCCAAGCAGAGATAATGTTGGATATTAGGGTACCTGGCAACTATCATGAAAGACCATGTGGACTGCGCTGGTGGGGGAGCATTCAGTTTTGCAGAGAGCTAGTTTCTTGGTGCATGGGTAAGTTTTTTCAAATAGGTCAGATTTAGAGATGTGTTTGCTTGGGATATCATCTAGGTGGAGAATAAGCAGGATTCACTTTCTATTTTTCCCAATAACTATCCATGAAAATACAAACATTGTATGATGTGCATAGATATTTGAATGAAGTGAAATTATTTAGTAGAAGAATGGGAAAATCAATTAACTAATTAAAATATTTTTTATATTCATGCACCCAAATATTATAATATTAATTTGAATACTGGACCATTTGTTGAAAGATGTTACACTCATTTTATCTCTTCATTCTCAGTAGAAACTTTCAAAGCTTGATTTAGGTGAATAATATTGAGAGTTCTACCTACACATTTCTCTTGTTTTCTAGATGATCAACTAATCCAGGATGTTATTGGATATGTGTTTTCAAAGTTGCAGATGCTTTGTAGATTCCTTTCCCTGACAGCTAAGGTTCCAAACAAGCATTGAGGAGTATTTGCCCGATTAGCAAGCCCTACAAACCCTTTTTGACACCTATCTCTGTGACCTTTTGCAGTAGGATCACATATCCACAGGGCACTACTAGAATTTTCCTTCCAAGCTAATGCAAAGATATTGAGAAGGATTCTGTCCACTTCTTAAGGTGTCCCCTGTCAGCCAGTATTTTCTGGTGTCTCTTTTAGTAAGTTAGATTGTATATATTGCCTTATAAAAGAATTGCCATTTTCTTTATCCTTATAGTAGTAATGAACACTTACGTAGAAAACAAAGGCTCTTTTTTTTTTAACCAGGATCATTTCTGTTTCTTCCCTCAACATGTATCCATTATGCTCCCAGTATTAATTCAGCAAGCCTGTACTGTGCATGCTTCTATGACTTTTTATGCTAATTACTAAAACTACAGGAAGGGCAAATATAACCTCACCTCAGGTTGTTCACCAAAGTATAAGGAATAAGACACAGTGCAGTGTAAATGGAAGAGGAGATATTTTGTCCTGACTGCCAGGTCTCAAGTAAACACACAAAAGCTTATATTAATTACAAAATGCTTGGCCAGTAGCTCAGGCTTATTACTAACTAGCTCTTACATTTACATTACCCCATTTATATTAATCTATGTATTGCCACATGGTCCAAGGCTTTACTGGTCCTCTGGTGTCTTGCTTCTTGGGTGGCTTGCTGGCATCTCTCTTGACTCCCCACTTCCTCCTCCCAGTCCTCAGTTTGATTGTCCCACCTAACTTCCTGCCTGGCTACTGACCAGTCAGTGTTTTAAGAAACCAATTCAAGTGATACATCTTTACAGTATATCAGATTACACAGCAGTGCAGTGTGATCTGATAGTCTTGTGTCTGTTTTTCTGTCATGAAGCACTTTTGTAGAATGGATAGAACAGCCTTACAGTGCTGGAGAAGACTGCTAACTGAAAATAGTGTCTCCCAAATATGTACATTCTCCTACAATGTGCATTTAACTGAGCCATTTGATGACCTAATTTGTCCTCCATTGAAGCAAATCTGCCTGACTCATAAGCGAACAGTCCCATTTGGCTCAGGAATTTTGAGTTGGGTTTGAAAAAGATTTAGAGACCCTATGCTGCTAGAACTATTTTATTTAAGGATTAAGACTATTGTCTGGCTGGGTGGTAGTGGCATAAACCTTTAATCCCAGCAGAGGACTGTTTTGTCTTCAAAGTGAGTTCCAGGACATCTAGAGTTGTTACACAGAGAAACCCTGTCTCAAAAAACCAAAAACCAAAAGCACCCCCCAAAAAATAAATAAATAAAAGACTATCTGTCCAGTTACTTCTCCATGAATAACTCACTTCTTGCAAGCAAACATTTCTCTTCACCTCTTCTGCATTAAATCAGAAACATGCCAAGCAAGCACAAAGCAATACTGGGAAATATACAGAACATATACTTATAATTTAATAAAAGTACCACGGAAATGGCTGGACAACTAACAAAATAAGTGCTTTTCTTACAATGATAATAAGGAAGCATACATTAGAAAAATAGGTGATGCCAAATGCTTTTATAGTTTGAAATAAAAGGGTTTCAGAGTAAAATGACACATTTGAGTCATGGGCATATATGTTTGGAGTGATGGCAATTGATGGGTGACTGACAGGCTGGGAGAGATAAATATGTATGTGAAGAAATTCAATTTTTCATGGTTCTTAGGAGGTGCCCTAGGTTTCACCTAATGGCATCTCATTTATTGTGACATTGTAGGAAGACCAGAGTAGTGTTTTCAAGATAATTGTTTTGTGACACAGAATACTGGGGATTGACACTTTCAAGACAGTGCCTGGGAAAGAAAGAAGGCTGAGGCATCCATGCTGCCTTGAATAAAGACAATTTCAGTGCATTTAAATCACTTATCTGAATTTATTATGATAAAGTCAAGAATTATGTTTGCTCCACACTTGCAATTCGACTGCAGAACAGATGGTAAAGATTTACAGAAACATTAACATTCTAGATAAGAAAGTCTTAATAAATTTGTCAATAGGAGTCTCTGGGGCAAGGAGAAAATGTTTACATGCCAAATAAGATAGGTAGTTAGGTTTGAGGGAAGGCATAAACCAGAAAAGGGAATATTTTTCATCCCCACTACAGAATTCTTAATCCTGAATTTGCAAAGATTTTTATTGTTACACAGACTCTAGACAATTTCAAAATTTGTTTTCCTAAAGCTCACAAATGATGCTAAGAGTCAATTTACCAGAAAAGATGTCTAGGGGAAAAATAACACAAAACATCTGTCTTTGAACATTCCCTAAACAGAGTGGCATCAGGTCATTTGGGATTTAGCTTCTGTTTGAAATACAAGTAATATAAACTTCCTCAAGCTGGAAACATTCTCACTCTTAGCATACACAACTTTTTTAGCCTCATGAGCCATATACTTGAGAAAGTTGCTATGTCTTGGATCTGAAAAGTTTGGCACAGTTCGCAGATGTGGGTGCTGTCTTGGGGATGTGTGGAACCTTTGGTACTTAGGGCCTAACTGGGAGACGTAGGCCAGTAGTGCTGAGTCTTGAAAGGAGGAAAAGTTTCCTGATCTACGATGATAGGAGATACAAAGTTGGATGTTGCTGTGACCATATATTGACCCACTCCTGCGACCCTGCTCACCTCCATATCTGACTCATGCTCCCTGATATCACGAGCCTTGGCAAATCGGTCCTCCCTTGATTGATATCTCTCAGATATTCTGATACAGCAACAAGAAAAGTAATATAAGCCATTCACATTCATCCATTCAATCAATCAGTCAAACAAAAAAGCATTTATTCAGCATTTCCTGTCCCAAAAACATATTTGTGAATTTTATTCATACTAGAGGAAAGTCTATTCTCCATACAAATTAATTAACATGATTAGAATCTATAATCTTCTTTGGAATGGCTTAGTCCATTTCATAAAAATTCTTTTCTTGTAAATTTTATTGAATTGCAATGAAAAGTAGAAAAGTAGAGTTGATAGAAGAATATAAATATACTAGCGACAGTCACTAAGAACAATATAGTCTTTTAAATCAATAATTCTGAAATAGCAGGGCCTTTTTTTCTGAAAAAAAGAAAAAATACTTTACAAAACTAAATCCCAAAGCTAAAAATGCAAAAATTTCTGAAGGAAAGCCCAGGAAAAATTCTAAATGAGTTTGGAATTATCAATTATTTTTTTAGATCCAACAGCAAAAACCCATAAAATAAACAGCTAATAACCTATCCTTCATTAATATTTAAACTTTCTGTTTTGTGAAAGACACTATTAGAATAAAAAGATCAACCAAAGACAGGGGGAAAATATCTATAAAAAACATATCTGAAAAAAAAATATACTATTTTTCCAAATATTTAAAGACCTATTAATGCTCAGCAAAAAAAAAATTAAATATGCTGGACCAATGCTTGAGTAGATACCTAACCAAAGTTATACAGCATGTGAACAAATGTACACGTGAAAATGGTCAGCATCCTGTGCCAATAATAGTTGGCAATTTCAAACAGCAGTGTGACATCAGCAAATATTTGAATGACCCAAATATACAACAATACAATAGCAGCAAATTCTAGTGAAAATATAGGGCATTTATTATTGTCAGTAATGAAAAATAATAATAATACATCCTTATTTGAATACAGTGGAACAGTTTCTTCAATAACTTCATACTAATTTAATTTGTGACCTATCAGTCATGCTCCTTTAATTTAATTAAATGCATTAAAATTAAGGTTCCCTCAAAAATATAGATATTATTACTAAATAACATGTGCAGCAACCAAGATGTCCTTCAGTGGATGTGTAAATTGTCCCATATTCAGTTAATTAAATATTATTCTGCATTAAGAAGAAGTGAGCTATCCAGTCACAAAAAGACATGGAGGAAGTGTAAATGTGTATTCAACAAAAGAAGCCAGCCTAAAGGGCTGCATGAGTGCCATTCTCACTAGATGACATTTTTAGGAAAACAAAATTCTTATAACAGAATATGACTCATGGCTTCCAAGAATAAATCAGTGAAGTAAAGTAGATTTTCATGGCAGTAAAATTATTCCATGGGATATTATAATAACAAATGCATGCCATTCCATATTTGACAAAGCCCATAGAATATGTAACACTAAGCATCGACCATATGCAAGTCTTAAACTTCGAGTGATAACATTACTTCAGTGGAGGAAGGCTCCACTCTGGTGGGTGATGCTGATGATGGGGGGGGGGGGCAGTGCGTGTGGGAGGGAGGCCAGGGGCATATGGAAATTGTGGGGGCTTCTGCTGTGTGCTGCTGTCAACTTAAAACTTTAAAATTCTAAATCTTTGTAATTTTTTTTCAAAGAAAATGTGTAATAAATCACATTCACTAAAGTGATTTCATGGTGCATACCAAATGGTGAAAATTTTGTAAGAGAAGTTTATATAATCTATCTGTCCAAGATGACCTGATACTATTTAAGGGGTTTGTATCAGAATTCTAACCTACACACTTCACACCTTTCAACATAAATGTGTTTCTTCCTAATAGGATATTAAGGCTATCACTGATTTGACATTTATTAACAGGAAATATTTAGATAAGAGTTTTACTTCTATGCCAAGTTTACAGAATCAGCTTTTTTATGTAAACCAGTGTTATCTGGAGCCCAGACTCCTTGTCAGAAAAAGAAAGGAATGGATTTTTATCAAGCTCTGTCTGACTGAAAAGCCAAATGATACGTTGCTCTCCACTTATTTCTTTTTGTAAATTATCATTTATTTATTTAGTGTGTGTGCTTGTTTGTTTATGGAGGTGCAATTGTATTTGTGTGGAATTGGATGGATGGGTGTGTGTGCAGACATATGTATGTGGAGGACATAGTTGAAATTCAGGTGTATGTTCTCAGGGGCTGTTCATCTCTGGTTTTGAGACAGGGTCTCTTTCTAACCTGATACTTGCCAAATAGTCTTGGCTAGCTAGCCAGCAAGCCTGGGAGATCAGTCTGTTTCTGTTTCTTCAGAGCCAGGATTACAGGTGCATGCCACCACACTCAGATTGTTACATAGGTCCTGAGGATCAAGTTCAAGTCCTCATGCCTGTGTGGCAGGCACTTTCCAAATGAGCTACCACCTCTATTTCTCTTCTGCTCACTTAACAGTATTACTCATTCTGTCTTCTTTCTTTATGAGTGTTCATGTAACTCAAACCCTATTGTTTGGGCTTAGTAATGACATTCATAGACAGCAGTTCCCGTTAACATTCACTCTAGAATTGATTTTAAACTTTCTTCACTTTTTGTATATTAATGTTCTACATTAACCCTGGCACTGTGGCTAAGACAAAACTTTCAAGTTATGTTTCTCCAGCATTAATTTTGCTGTAGGATTGGCACCAGTGCACCCCTGGCACTTGTATTTTGGTCTCTGATGTTCCTGATAATAGATTATCCATCTGGTATTCTGTCATATATCGCTGGGTAACTATATTACTTGTTGTAGCACAGCCTGAAATCAGAGCATATGGATCTTCAGCAACATGTTGACACTATAATTTAGTTACAAATTTAGCCCATTTAATATCTTATGTGTGTATTCACTTCAAGAATAAACTAAAAATAAGTTTCCTAATTCCAAGACCACATTAAATACAAGTCTCAAAGAATAAATTTGTTTCTTCAATATCAAACATATTCCAAGCATCACATTGTTTATACTAGTATTTATGTTTTATGGATTGGAACATACTAAAAACAAAAAAGAAAAATTTGAGATTTACATTAACATATATTTAAACCAATCCTGATCATACCTTCAGGAAAAAATTTTCAACAAAAGTTAAATGAGAAACAAATATCTTGATAGCATAGTATATAGAAATATATAACTCAGTAATTTAAGGTTTATCCCATGCTTGCTTTTAAAAGACTAACATTAATTTATGACTATAAACAATGAAATATAATATGCACTTGAAGAAATATATCTAGAGAGATACAGAATTTGTCTATATCAGAACCTTATATGATAGTTTATAAAAAGAAAGAAAGAAATATAGAAGTAGAACAAACAACCTTTAAACCATTAACACTCCACATCTATTTTAAGTTATAGGAAAAGAGGAAAATCCTGCAGTGGGGACACAAGACAGAATTTGTTGTGTACATGCATGCTTTCTTGCAAGATGTTCTAGAGATAAAACATTTTCTGTCTGTGAACATGCTATATAAACTTTAGAAATGAATGGCTTTCTAATCAATGCTACTGAGAGAATACAGTGTTGGTATAAAGACATTGCAAGACAACACCACAAATCGTTCTTTCAAACATATACTCAAACAAGTGACAAAACTCTCTCTTTTATAAATATACATGCCAAAATATTTTAACACAATCTCACAAAATAAAAAAAATCAGCAAAATAAGCCCAGAAATTAATTAAAACAATAAAACACTGTGATCAAGTGAATTCATTCCAAGTGTAGAAGTGGTGTTTATTATTGGAAAATATTGCTGTATGTCAATGAATCTATTTATTATCTGAAAATATTGCCGTATGTCAATGGATCTATGGTAAAAGTTATCAGCTTGCAAAGGATGCAAGAGTGTCATATATCATGTTAGAAATCACATCTGTTAATAGTGTACTTCTAATAATAACACTGTACAGAAAACAGATATTTTCATGAACAAATAGAAGTACATTTCTTAAGACAATGCCCAACATTTATCTTAAGACTATACCCAGTTCTTTGCTGTGAAAGGAGGAACACATTAACAAACTTAGTGTTATTTTTCCTTATAGAGGACACATTTTTAAAATGGAAATAAATTATTCATGTATTAATTTTGGAACACAATCCAGGAATGAAGTCATGTGAGAATTCTGATGCTTGTGAGAAAACTCCAAGAAATCAAGACAAGAGTCTTAAGATCTCAGTTTCTTCAGAACACAGAATTGCTCTTGGAATGTGTTTTGCACCCCTCCCGTGGGTGGTGCAGAGGACTGAGTTTGTTTCAGCTGTTGTTGTTCAGATGCTTCTATGTAAAACCATGTTTTTTGCCACGTGTGGCTTGTCCTTGTGATTGTATGCTTTACTCAGGTGATTCTTCTTAATCCTCAGAGTATTAATAGTCTGATGCTCTGAATAAAGTTAGCTATTGTATGAGACTTTAGTCTGCCTCATTTTCAGGCCCTGCTCTCCCAGGTTCATGCCACCAACTAGAGTGGTAAACCTACTAAAGTTTATCTATTTTGAAATCAATTAAATGTATAATACCCCAGCTTTAATTTATATTCTGATACTTGGAAATAATATTCTATTAAATTCTATTCTTTTAATAGAATAATAAATTATATTCTTTTAAAAAGACTGTGATATGCTCAGCAAAATTTTAAGGATCAATTATTTCTCAAGAGTAAGAAGTTTCAAAGATGTTTGTTCATAGAGTTTCCTCACAAATCATGATATTGAGTTTTCCCTCCTAGAAGTTTCTCGCAAGCTCTAGGTCATACCCTGAGTAATTTCTACTCTGGTTTCACAATATGTCTTTTATGCTTTTATTTAAACTTCAGGTAGAATGTTTACCATTGATAACATACACTCCTAATTCACTGGCATCAAATTATCACGTTCACACGTAGCACACCCACATTCTCAAAACCAGTTTCATCTGATTCTGATGTTAAATGGTTTGAATTAATTCTTAAGCATAATGCATCAATTTTTTTCTGTTGCTATAGTTTTTGATGGAAAAATTATATAAGATAAAGAAAAAAATTTTATATCTATGTGGTGATATATTGTGTACCCTAATGAAATTTGCCTAAAGATCAGAGGACAGAACAAGCCACTAGATTAAACATAGAGACCAGGCAGTGGTGGCACACACCTTTAATCCTAGCACTCAGGAGTCAGAGATTTGTCTGGATCTCTGTGAGTTCAAAGACACCCTGGACTACATGAGATTGACTCAGTCTAGGAGAGAAACAGCCAGGCAGTGGTGGCACATACCTCTAATCCCAGTACTGGGAAGCACACACGCCTTTAATCCCAAGAAGTGATAGATGGGCAGAGAAAGGTATATAAGGCATGAGAAGACAGGAACTAAAGACTTTTAGGCAGAAGCATCCCTTACGGTTAGATGCTTTTTCAGCTGAAGTCATTTCGGCTGAGGAAGCTCATTTGGCTAAAGGCCTATTGGCTGAGGCCTTTCAGGCTGAGGAGTTGGCAAGATCAGATGTGGCAGTGGCTTGTTCCTTTGTTTCTCTGATCTTTCAGCATTTACCTCAATATCTGGCACTGGGATTTTTTTTATTAAAAGACCATTTAAGATTCGGGTTACATACCTACATTTGTAAAATATGTGGTTTTATTATTTATGTTTTACATTTATTTATTCATGTGTGTGTGTATGTGTGTACACACACGTACCATGGTGCTGCTGTAAGTATCAGAGGACAACTTTTGGGACTGATTTTCTCCTTCAGTCATGTGGGTTTCAGGGTTTAAACTCAGTTTGTCAAGCTTGGCAGTGAATGCCTTAACTTACTGAGCCACCTCTCTAGCCCTTATTATGTTTTTTGTACTGCCTTTGTAACTGTTCTATATAAAAGTTACACGATGCTAGTAGTATGCATGCCCTTCCTTTGTATCTGTTTTCCTCGTTTGAACACAATGAGGCATCCCCACCTCACTGATGTGGGTAGCCCATTCCTTTAATTACCAGGTGGTACTCAATAGTGTCAATGTTCCATATCTAATAATTCCTCATTCTCTGTTAATGGCCATCTGGGTAAGTTTCAGTTTTTAGCTAATAAGAACAGCATCGTGATGCATATTCTACACCATTATTTTGTAGACATGAAGAGTAATTTATCTTGGATACCTGCCTAGGCATGTTGAATTGCAAGGGAAACATCTACTAACTATTCATAAGAAACTGATGAACAGTTTTCCAAGGCGGTCTATTTTCCGGTAGTCATCCACAAAGTTCCTTTGAATGTCATACCCATCAATATTCTGTAGCTTCATAATCATGCATAAGTGTGGCTTTAATTTGCACCTCTAATAAATAGCACTGTTGAATGTTTTCAAAATATACATTTTGATCACTTGGATAGCCTCTTTGGTGAATTGTCTTTTGAAGACTTTTTTCAAACTTATTTTAGAAGAACAATGTAAATTATTGTTGCTATCATTATTCATTTGCAACTGCTGTTACTTGCTGGTTGCGAAAGCACAAAGATATTTAAATTCAATAAGTAAACCAGTCCACTATTAGACATGTGGCATGGCATACAGATTACAAAAAGGCACCATTTCTTCAAGTATTCATGTCCTATGTTTAATCAATTTGCCACATGCTTTTATTAGTCTGCACTCAGCACTCTCAGCTTCCTGCAGTGTTTCTGGGCTGAGCTACATAATTTGTTTTGTCTGTGAAATACTAGAAATCATGACATAACTAGAAGCTTAAAAAAGTACTCAAGAGTTTCTACTTTTCCTTACTTTTTGATTCTTCTAAGAAATGATGACTAGGAAAGACTTCTGGTGTACAAAAGGAAGGGCAGAGTTAAGTAAATGTAGTCATCAAATCTTACAGCATTCCTGAATGGAAAGCGGTGCTTCTAAAACCAGCTCGAACTGTTTGGGGGGCACCCAGGCAGGGGGATCGGGATCTGTCCCTGGTCTATGAGCAGGCTTCTGGAATCCGGTGCCTGTGGTGTGACACCTTACACAGCCTTAGTGCAGTGGGAAGGGGCTTGGACCTCCCTAGGCTCAGTGTACTGGGCTCTGCTGACTCCCCATGGGAGACCTCGATTTGGGGGATGTGGGGATGCGGGGTGGCATGGGAAAGAGGGCTGGGGGGTGGGAGGAGGGAGGAGGGGGTATCTGTGGATAGTATGTGGAGTGAGTAGAAAATTTAATAAAGACCAGCAAAAGCATTTCCCCATTCAGCAATGTCTGCAGATGTCTGTATAATCACTGGATAGACAATCACTCAGCAGGTCCAGAACCTAGAGCTAAATAAACTTTACTTTTTTACTGGATTATTTGTCTACACCACAATTGTTGCAATATATAACTAATACTATTCGGCAGATGATTAGTTATAAAGGACTTACACAAAAAAAAAAATTCAACCAACAATAACATGATGCTTCTCATTCATCAGATTGGCGATCTTCTTGACACTATTACAAGGTGGCCAGAAGTGAGCACACTGGTGAGATTGCAGCTTCTTACATGCTTCTAGGAAGGCAAATAAGCAATAGATTTCAAACTTTAATATGCACCCTACTTGGCATAGGCAGTCTAATGTTAAGATCCAGAGTTAAAGACATTCACATATATATCCAAAATTGTGAATCAATGTATCCAGAAAAAATAACTTTATGCAAATAACATAAATAACTTTCAATATACCATACATTCTGTGTAATATAGATTTAATTTAATTATTAAAATACATATTGCATTCAAATTATTGGATGCTATGCAGCTATTAAGTGAGCATAATTCACATTCTGTAACAGAAATATATTGAGATTTGTGATAAACTTTAAAAGCAAAGAAGAAAATCACATATGCCACTTACTATTATTTATATAAATGTGTGTATAAAGTTCTATGTATAAAAACTTAGAAAAAGTAATTATTGGATTCATCAACATTTTAACTATTTTAGATAACTTTGAGAAAAAAAGAGTGGGAAAAGTAAGAACTTCTTTCAATGTAAGTTTTCAAAGATTTGGGGATTTTTTAAATTTTATTAACTTAATGTCTGTGTAATCAATATATTAACAAATAAAAATAGCTACAAATATAATAAAATTACAAAATATCCAGTAGCCTAATATATAAATGTTCAGTAGGCTTGAGACTATGGTCAACCACACAAAAGCAACTTTCAAAATAGAAAGAATTCATTTAAAAAATTAATAAATCTAAAGAATTTTCCACTCAATAAAACACTGAAAATAAATTAAAAGTTAACAAGCAAAAATTTTTAAAAAGCATTGGTATAGGCAGAGAATTAATATTCTCCAAACATAAATAGGTATTATAAAATAGAAGAAAATATTTAAAAGTGTATTAAAGAATATGATGCACAGAACATTTTAAAATGTGAAACGTCGTAAATACCCATGAACACAGTCAACTTGGATAACAACAGATAAATGTGGTCTTCACCCTTCATCAAGGAAACTTCTTGAATACACACAGAGCATTACAGAAACCACAACCAGGTGGGCATTGTGGTGCATGACTTTAATCCCAGCACTAGGGAGGCAGAGCCAGGTGGATCTCTGTGAGTTCGAGGCCAGTCTGGTCTACAGAGCGAGATCCTGGACAGGCACCAAAACTACACAGAGAAACCCTGTCTCAAAAAAACCAAAATAAATAGATAAATAAATAAATAAAAATAAAAGAGCTTTGTAGCAGAAACAAAGAAACCACAACCAGTCAAAATACAGAGATGTGGAGCCCAGTTCTTACTGATACAACTACAAAACAACATCTATACCTAAGGCTCAGGGAACATTGCTGAGGAGGAGGTAGAAAGACTCTAAGAGCAAATGCTATGGGAGTTAACTGTGAGATTGTGTTTCCTAGAAATGTCAGAGAAGCTACACCCATAAAGTCTTATTACCATCATGACATAAAGTACAAGCCTGAACATGAACTAAATAAGAACAACAACAGAAATGCCAAAGTGGACTGGGAAAGCCTAGGAGGTCGCACCCCTTCACAGAAAACTCTAGACAACTAAGGAATTTTGAGAGCAGGAGAAATTGTCTTTTTCAGGGAACACCACACCAATTGGCTGTCCAATACCAAATGGTCAGCTCTGAAAGCATATATAAGTAGAATTATACAGACTAAGCAGGTTATATTTAAGAATATATTTGTATAGACATATACATATATGTGCCACAATAGTGAAAAAGAGACCATGAATTTGAAAGAGGGCAAAGAGAGGTATATGAGAGAGTTTGGAGGTAGGGAAAGTGGGAGGGGGCAGAAATACAATAATCATATTACAATCTCAAAAAATAAAAAATAATTTAAAAATATTTTAAAATTTTAAAATCAACTAAATGAGAAATGATAAACAAAATGAGCATGAAAACATTTGATGAGGTGCTCTTTTTAGCTCTCATATTGTGAGTGAATAAATGATTTTTAGAAAGAGTATTTTTATCACAGTTTTAGGGAAGCTGACCCTTTGTGTGGCTTCTTTCAGGTATGTACAATGAAAAACCTTCCTCAAAGGCAGTGTGACAATGAATACTGAGGTAGCTAAAAGAAACTACCTCTGGATGAAGAGTACTGGAAACACTCCAGTTTTACTTTCACTTAACAAAATTTGTTTCAAAATTATCCCCATTCTGAGTGTCTCTTCTTTACATCGACGGCTGTACCTACTACATGGACAATGGTGAAATTCTGTGGGTCCTGCTTGATAGAAGCTTCTAATTATTGGAATATACTTTGGTGATACTCTACATCATCCATAACAAGCAACTCAACATTTAAAAGATAACTGAAAAGCTAGGCGTGATGGCTCAAACCAGTAATCCCAGCAGGCAGAGGACATAGAAAGGAGGATCATGAATTCAAGACCATTCTGGGCCGCATAGTAAGACCTTGTCTCAAGAAAACGAAAATAAAAGAAATGGGTGGAAACGAAGGGAGTGGAGAAGAAAAGAGGAATTAGAGAGGAAAGGGGCCTGGAAGGGTGGAAAGGATAAAAGAAGAGAGGAGCAGATAGATGAAGGGAGTACACTAGGCAGTCAACTGCTTTGATTTCCCAGTGGTATCAGTGCTGAAAAATTAATTTTGCTGTCTCAGGTACTTCTCTATTGCTGGAACAATCACCATAATCAAGACAACTTGGCTGGGCTTAAGGTTTTAGAGGGTTATACTCCATGATAACAGAACAAAATACATAGGGTCAGGAAGAGCAAGAGCTCACATCAGCAAATTGGAGGCAGAGAGACACATGTGGAATGGTAGGAGTCTTTTTTGAGATCTCAAAAGTCCACCCCCAGTAACACACCACCCCAAGTAATACACCTTCTGTTTCTTCCCAAGCAGTTCTACCAATTGGTGACCAAGTATTTAAACTGTGAGTCTATGTGAATGAGCCACATTCAAACCAGTGCACTGTGCCTCTTTCAAAAATTTTAAAATTGATATAGATGGTACTTAAATCTAAAGTAAAGCCTTGCATAATGGAGACTGGACATCACTTTCAAAGAAAGGGTTGAGTCAATCCCATGTCTTATGTTGTTTGAAATTCTATCTCAAATATTAGAATTTTTCACTGTTTCAAATAATTCCATCCCAGAGTTTTCAATTTTTCTGTTTTGTCTTTTTAAAATCTAATATCGAGTGAACTATTCCTATTCATCACACGTTTTTCTTTTATTAATGTCTTTTCCTGGCCTTTGAAATCTAATTTCAAAAGCTCAAAGAAGTCAACCTTTCTATTGACTTTTCAAAGCAGTAAGGTTTTCACTTTTTAAATAACTTTAATCTTAATTATTTCTGCTTTTTAAAGATATTTTCTTGCAAATCAGCCTGTTTGCTCCTCTTTTTCCTGCACACTGCCTACAGAAATCCTACTTTAATTACAGCACCACTGAAACTTCAAAAGAATGCCTCAGCACAATGGATGTATTCTTTTTTGCTTTAATTTTACCTGATAAAAGTTCTCTTTACCTGTCAGGTTTAAAAGGTAAAGAGTTAGGTTTTATTGAACCTTGTGTGACAGTGAGATTCCAGTTCAGGCTCTGTGTACCAGATCTGGTAAGGTCGGGCTCAGACACCCGTCTTTATCTTAAGATATAATATATGTAGTCATTCTCCAAATTTTCCTTCTTCAATTAAAGCTCTTCTGTAAAGGGGATATGTACTATATGCTCATATAATATACCATACGACCCTAATATCCCTTACATGAAACTAGATTAAACACCTATGTTAAATGAAGTAAAAAAAAAAAAAAAAAGAAATGTCTGGGATGTGAATTAATCATGTATCCTTAAGTAAATCACAGGAAATATTAGAAAATGCATGGTCCCTGGAAGATTCCATGTTAAAGTTGGTTGTGGTGGCTCACAAATACAATATTAACACCAGGCAGCTAAGGCGGGAGGATTTCCATGAGTTGGATTCCAGTCTGATATGCAAGGTGAGACAAACAAACAAAGAAACAAAGTATCAGGCACTAGAATTTGTAAAGTCTACACTATTGTACATGCTTTGAACTTTCAGAATATATATATATATATATTCTTCTGTGGTGTTTTTCTTTGTAAGGCACCTGTTCCTTGCTTTCTTCCATGAAACCAAATTCTGCTCAAGTGAGCCTTTCTGTCATCCCTTCCTGCCACACTGCACCCTTGCCTTACTACCTGCTTTTTAGTCCTTAAAATCCACAAGTGCTCAAGTGTTTGAGTCCACAGGTTCTAACTGCTGTTTAAATTTCATTTCACCCAGGGGGTTCCTACTCATCTTTCCAAGATAATCTATTCCCCATTATCCATTTTCCTTACATGATCCATTTTATGGGTTATTTCATTTATTAATTTACTATTTTTGAGATATTATAGCTTTTTGTTTTTTACTTGTTACACGTTATCTGTAGTAGTACTTTTTCATCAGGACTGCCAGCCTGTAAATAATGACATGGAGACTTATTAATTATGAAAGTTCACCACTTAGCTTAGGCTTGTTTCCAACTAGATCTCATAACTTTAATTAACCCATTTTTTGATCTACATTCTGCCATATGGCTTGTTACCTCATCTCCAAACTGCATCTGCCTTTCCTCTTCACAGTATCCTCTCTGTACCTGAAGTCCTGACTATTCTCTCCTGCCTAGCTATTAGACATTCAGCTTTTTTTATTAAACCAATCACAACAATACATCTTCACAGAGTGTACAAATAATCCCACAACATTTCCCTATTTTTGCCTAAATAAAAAGGAAATGTTTTAACTCTAACATGGTAAAAGTATACATAATAAGAACAATTATCAACCAGGTGATGGTGGTGCATGTCTTTAATCCCAGCACTCAGGAGGCAGAGGCAGGCAGATCTCTGTGAGTTCGACGCCAGCCTGGACTACAGAGTGAGTTCCAGGAAAGGCGCAAAGCTACACAGAGAAACCCTCTCTCAAAAAAATCAAAAGAAAAAAAAAAGAACAATTATCAGGTATTGCCTAATAAAAGAAAAGGTATTGACTTTAACAAAGTAAAGATAAACAAAATAAGAACAAATATCAAGTAAGAATTAAATTCACAATGTCTAGACCATTTGTATTAGGCAAATTCAGAGAAAATACTTTGTTATCTATCAGCTCTTGGTGAGTCCATAGTTTTGTACCTAATTTTCGTTCTGTCAAAACTAAGGAAAACTGTAACTATAACTATCTAGTCTTCAACCCCATCATAGAAGGATAAAATATTACGTGAATAAACAGGAATTAGAGCAAACAACTTCTAAAACTATGGAAATGACAGAGGCATCTGGCTGTTTGGACAGTCACCCCAATGTTCCTCTGCAATGTTGGGGCATCCATCTTCAGCCTATAGGCCTAGAATATCTGACAGACTTATCTGTGAAGGAAGAATTTTGAAGGACTGTCCTATCTTGTCTTAGCAAAGTTTGGCAGTCACCTTCTTTTGTTTTCTAATGTCCAGTTTGGACAGCACATTGTCAGCAGTTAAGATAAGGGCAGTTTCTTGCCCAATGACTAGCTTTTTCACAATGAAAGAAAACTCCATATGGAGGTTCTTCAGTGTCCATCATCTTCTCTGAAGTAAATTGATATTGCCAGGAGCGGATGTGTCTCACTGTCATGAAAAGCCTTATGTTATTAAAGCATCTTAAATGTCATATTCTGTAGGTCTCTGAAGTCTATGAAGACCATCTAGTCATCTAAAATATATCTCCGTTTGATCTTGAAAACATACCTAACATACCCACAAATTTGATTGTTAGATGACTAATAACCTGTATTTCCTTATTATCCTAAATAGTTTTTAATAACAATTTTCAGGGACTAGAAATTTACATACATTTTTAAATGAGCTTCATAGGTACAGTAACTTAAACAGGAGTAGAAACATATATATATATATATATATGTACACATATATATTACAACAAAAATAACCTTAAATTTGTATCAGTATACAAAAATCCATATCAATGTAAAATATTTGAGACTAGTAGTTGGTTATTTTTTAGTTTAAAAGTAGGCTCAGTAATCTACTTTTTTATACTATCATTCCTGTATCCTCCTTTTTCTTTTCAGAAATAGATCCTTAAATCTAGCCTTCTTTGTTTAGTTTTATTTTTCTTCTGTCAAAGAACAGTAATAACTTGCAACACCCCTAAACAACGACAAACATGCACCAAATGATCAAAAACCACCCACTCCATCTCTTGGGAATGTGGAGTTTTGTTTTCTAGACTTCTTCCTGTTATCTGAGGGGTGACTAGATCTTTAGAGAACCCTGAGAAAATTGGGTAATTGTCAAGTCCTGGGAAAGCCAGCTGTATTATTTTTTTGTTCAGTCTCTGTGTGATGGGAATGTGTAGAGTTTATCTGAAGTCCCATCTGGAGTAATCTGTAAGGTTGGTCCATCTCAGCTTGCAGCGTTGAAGTTGAGATATATATATATATATATAT
>CABHPR010137000.1:25959-58772 GCA_902168415.1 Peromyscus melanophrys | reverse complement strand
TGTGTGTGTGTGTGTGTGTGTGTGTGTGTGTGTGTGTGTGTGTGTTTCCATAGTGGCTTCAGGTTAACACTGGATGCCTTCTTCTATCCATCTCCAACTTATTTGAATTCAAGATCTCTCACTGAACTTAAAACTCACCACCAATTGGCTAGACTAGCCAGTGAACCCCTGAAATCCTCATGCCTCTGTCCCTGGGTGCTGAGATTGCTCATATACCATTATGATTAGCCTCTGTTTTTCTGTTGAGTGCTGAGAATCAAACTCAGGTCCTCCTGATTTCCCAGCATGCACTTTACTCACTATGCCATCTCTTTGGACTATGCATAATTGTTTAATGGATAAATAATTTTACACACAAAATCTTTATGTCACATCCCATAGTCACACTTGGCTTTTAGCACTGATGTATAGGAACTTGTTCTAGTTGAAAAGAAAATGAAATTTATTCCAGTACTCTTTCCTTCAAGAGGTATTTTTGGCAGGAGAGGAGGATGCACCTTTGACCACAGAGATCCCCTTAAGAAATGATTTGCTTGGTTATTTTGAGGTTTAGTCCAATTTTTTTCTTTTGAGTGCCTCCATTGTACAAGACATGATTCTAGAAGGCAAGGAAGAGATAGCAGGAAAGATCAGAAAGATCTGTTTGTATTGATCACTTCATTTCCAAAGAAACAAAACCATGTGGCCAAAATGATGTCAAAGTAGAGGCTGAAAAACCCAGAGCTGCTGAGACAGAATCAGCAAGTGCTCTAGAGGTCACAGGAATAAGAGATCCGATTCCAACTAAGGGAGGCAAACAAAGAACAGTTTCCTGATGGAAGATGGCATGTGGCCTGGGCCTTGAAAATTAGCTGTGACTTCATTTAAGGGGATTAGTTCAAGCTGGGGGAGAAACACAAAGATCTATAGGAATGAAAACTGTAGGGATGTTCCAGGTATAACAAATATATCCTAGAAGCGATATGGTTCAGAATTCATCTGTTTTGGGGAAGGCAGGCATTAGCAAATGTTAAGTGTGGAGCATTCGGGAGAGACCAGAATGTCTTCTCAGTAATTCCTCTCTTTATTCTGTAGGTCACAGAAAGTATTCCTAAAAGAGAATTGTTTAATGGGCATTTTGAGTTAGAAGGAAGAGCCTGGAGTATATCCTATGGACAATTCATGTGGTGGTGGTGTTTGGACCAAGGGAAAACAAGAATCAATGGTATCCCATGAGATATAAAGAGGATGGTAGAGATGAAAAATAATGCGAAATTTAAGTGAACAATCAGCCATTTAACGAAGGGAGTTCTTCTCTAAGTCAGTATATCATATAATGAATTTTAGCTCATTAAGTTTTCTTATATATTTTTGTTTTTGATGCTTCATAACAATCTTTTGAGGTAGATGTTATTATTCTGCCCTTTCAAGATTGGGGGAATATAAGGTTTAGAAAAATCTGATGATCTTATGTGAGGCCCACAGTAAGCAAGCCATAGAGCCTGGATTTGAACTGCCACACAGAGTGACTCAAGAGTCTGACCTCTTGGGATATTGTGCGTCAGAGCTAAGTTTGTAGACTGGTCTCATGTGTTCATGTGTGAAGCATCTATTTGTGGATCACCCAGGGAAGATGTGTCATATCATGGTGACTTCACCCTGCCACCCAGCACGTTCCTGGACCCCCTCCCAGCTGGTGTCTGCTAAGGGAACAAAAGCTCACTTCACTATTAGCCCAAGTCAAACCTAATTAGAAAGGCAAATCCACTCCCAGCCTTCCCAATCCTAAATGGGTGGTACACGCCAAGCAGTAACTTTCCTGTGCTTTCTGCGATGTTGGTTTCTCAGTTCCAGCTCTGATCACTCTAGGTAATGCTCTTCCCCAGAATGAACCCATTTCCCCATCTTATTTCAAAGTGAAAAACTCTTCACGGTCTATCAAATGATTGCATCTTTCATTTTGCACTGGCATCCCTATTAGGTGATGTTATGCATTGATTTGAAGGGTGCTTAAATAATGTGTAATAGGTTAACTGACAAAGGATAATGTTGACTAAGGCAATGTCCCTACTCTCAGGGCATACTACCTGGAGGATGGCACACACTTTATATTTAGTGAAACAAGAGCCATGGTTGTCTTTGATAATAATTCAAGCTGACTTCAACTTCTTTACATTGTTAGGTCTTGAAGATGTGCCTGATCTAGACCGGTGTTTCTCAACCTTGATACTAGTGATGTTTTGGGAGGGATAATTCTCTGTTAAGATGGTGATGCCCTGTGCGTTGTTGGATGTTGAGCACCATCCCTGTCTCTACCTGCTTGACAACTACAGCAGCCTGAACTCCCATCAGCTATTATAACTGGCCTGGAAGAGATGAAGATATTCTAAAGAGGCACTTGTATCCCTCACATTGACTATCCAATTATAGAAGCAATGGACTCCTAAGAATTCAGAGTTCCCCCAAGAATCACATGCTGAGAGAAGAGAAAACCTAAAGCCTAAGTCAGGCAGAGGGGAACCTTTTTCCCTGGGAAGGAAATTTACAATGTGTTAGACCACCTTATAAAAAAGACAGTGATGGGTCAGTGGTAGGTGGGGATTTGGCTTGACTGATATGCTTAGCTATGCATATCTCTGGTCCTTTACCTAAATCTTGACCTCACTTAGGGACCCTGAAGATGACATGGAGGGGACATCACTGAATTTCTGATCCTTTTCCCAGTGTAGTCTCATTAAATCCCCCTCTTTATTGTCTTTCACTATTCATTTGGCTGTTTTAATTAACTTCTTGAGGATGGGTGGCTGAACTTAGATTCTTGGGGCATAAGTGGGGACTCTAAGTCTGGTAATGTGGTCTTATCTCAGAATGTCTCTAGACATTCTCAAATGTCTCCTGGGTGAGCCAGAGAAGAACCATGATCTAGAACACACAATTCCTGCTCTGAGATCATATCAGGCTGGCAATTTCACCATCATTGTCATATCAGTCAACATTTGTGTAGCCTCACTCCACTGTCTTTGGAAAGTCAGGTGCTCTTTCTCCCTCCTTATCACTACCTGGTCTTCAATTAACACAAGGTGAGTATCATTACAATAATCCTTTTATGATGGAAGAAATTGCAGAATAAATTACTTCAAACCATAAAACCAGTTAGCCCAGCGTAGAGCAGGATTTATATTTAGACTGAGATGCCCTAAAGCCATGCCATGAGGCTGCCCTCCCTGAACACAACCTGCTATCTAACATATATAAAAATTGAGAGCTATTTATTGAAAGTTGGGAGGACCAGGCCCACAAAGGCCAACTCTCTTCATGCACAGTACCAAACTGAACTGTCTCTAAAACCCACAATTTTATTCTCATTTAACTAGTTAGGAATCTGAGGTTCAGACAAGTGAACTTCCTCCGTGGTTCCAAGGCTCGTAAGTGGTGAAGTCTGGATTTAACCTGCGTCTGTCTGGCTCCAGAGAAAAGATGAATCCCCAGTGTTCATAAGTCTCTCCATCCACCACCCACACAGGGAGCAGCCTATAGTTCCAGCCCCAGGAAGCCTGCAAAGTGGATTCTCTGGGCAAGGAATCTGCAGTTCTGCCTGGGGTGTCCTTCTCTTCACTCCACTTCCCAGCTCCTGTCCCTGCTTTCCACTGAAGGGGGTCAGTTCTCTATTTCGACAGCCTCCTGGGCACTGCATCCCCGATTCCAATCCAAATAAATCTGTGGGTGTTTGGTGAGTGTTTTTTCTTACTGGGAGGCCCCGCACATCAGAGTGTGGATTTTGGTTTCAAGTCTTTCCTACCTTTTGGCCAACTCTTCTCTCACCTACTGCACTGAGCAGTCCCACCCCCATCCAGTTCTTACTCTTTGCCAAACCCTGACTCTGGCTTAGAAACAGAAGGCTACCCTCCTTGGATGTCACCCTCTTTGGGTTCCATGAATAAGCCAGCAGGAATGCTTCAAGAAAGCAAAGCCATCATTTTTCCACCAAAGGGAAAAAAATACACAACTTTCATGGCTGTGTCCAAGTGAAAACAGCCCAGGCCTCCTGCGTAGTTGGTCCTTGGGTTCCAAATGTGCACCAAATAGGACCTGGTAAGTGAAATCATTCTGCCTCTTAGTGCTTCTGTGTCTAGCGGTAGGACACTGAGAAGAATATCAGTATTTGACCAATGACCATCACCCACATCAATGGGAATTATACTCATATAGGAATTAGTAAAGGAACCAGCAAGTGGCCCAATAGGAAGAGACAACTTTTCCTACTAAATGCCCTTATTATTTAATGACAAATTAGAGGCCACTGGGGCCTGTGTTTCCTTTCTGAGCCTAGAGGCTAAGAGGTCCACTAAATCAATGTGTGTGGCTGTCAGCCTGTCTCCTAAGTCTTTGATTGATTCTCCAAGCACAAACCCTCACAAGGACAACATGGGAAACCTGTGATCAGCTAAAAGGAGGAGACAGTCTATGTGTGTGGACACTAGCCCTCATATAGGAGTGCCTTTATGAACATCCGTGACATCATTGAACTTGAAGGCAGGATAGCATCAGCCTTGAATGCAAATTTGAGTATTTTAACTCACTACGGCTTTGTCATAACTTTTAAAGATTGAAGAGTTCAAAATCAATTGAACAGTAAACGAGTATAGTTGAAGAAATGTTGGTTTTAAAGTCAGTAGACTTGATTAGATGGCAGACCTACCACTTGACTATAAACAGTGTCTGCAATTGAAGAAAGTAGTTGTCAAAATTTATTCAAAGTAAGGTTATTTTTTTTAAAAAATCTATTAAAAGGAACATATGAAGTAAGGAGGGGATAGTGGTCGGGGGGCATGAAAGAAGAATTGAAGCAGAAACACATAGGAAGTGAACTTGATCAAAACACATCGATTGTGTGTTTGTTTGAAACTCTCAATTTTTAACAGTCTAAAAACATTGCCTATTTAAAGTGCTCATGACAGCATTGTCTTTCCTCACTTTTAAAAGCACTGAATTCTGGCAGCACAAGTGCTTCAGCACATCTTCTCTGGTGAGTTTAAGGTAATTTGATGTAAGCAAAAGAGATATCTTCTGCAAAAGCTAGAATCAAGATTCAGAGCAGCTTCAAAATTGCCTAACTAGCCGTGGATCAAGGATTTGAGCCTTGTTCAGTCTGACCTCTGTTCTTTTCTCACTGCTAGGCTTCTTCTCACGGGATGTCTTTATCCTTGAATTGGTCTATCGCGCCTGTAGGTTCATCATCCACCAGTTCACCCAACTACAAATTGAAAACAGTTTTTAAAATATGTCTATGCAAAGTAAGTGCATTCTCCTTTTCTCATTATTATTACCTAAACAATAGGCAGTTATTTGTATATCATTAGCGTACTATCAAACATTATAATCTGGAAATGGCTTCAAGCATACGAGAAGGTACATATAGGTTATATGCAGATCTTCTACTCTTTCATAGGGACTTGATTATCTAAGGATTTTGGTGTCTGTGTGGCTCCTGGGGCCAAGTCCTTATGGAAGTGGAGGGATGGTTATGCTTATCTGAATTGTGAGGACTCACCTGGGAAGTGCTACAAATTGAAAGTCCTTGGCTTAAGTAACAATGGTAAGCATTGCTTGAATATTTCATCCTCACCTAAGAGTTTAAATGATTTTATGCAAATCTGTGGTTACCTTTTCCTAGTCAAATTTATAAGGATAAAGAGAGTTGGCCTCATACTAAGGGATAACATCTTCCTCTGTGGACTAGAAGAAGCACTGAACTCAGAATATGAAAAAAATCAAGTGCGATTCTTGGCCCCACCATGACCTGCAGTTCTCCATCAGAACCACAATTCCACAGGACTCCAGGAACACCAAGTCCTTTGTGTTGCATGTGCTAGAGCACACAGTCTGGGTGTCCTGTCTACATCGACTACTGTGGACAGGGTGTCCTCTCTGCTATTCCGTGCTCATGTTGAGGCCATGGTAACCCCAAGGAGGGTCAGCATTTGAGCTTCCTCTTTGACAGCAATGATAGTCAGGCCTTCCTGAGCCTTGAACGAGATGTTGAGTGCAGAGTTCCTCACGTTATGTCTCTGGACTATATAGTGCCAGACAACACTTGAACAATTGCTGCCCTGTAAGTATAGAATTTGTTGGAACTACTAAAAACAAATTCACTGTTGTTCTTTAGGAGTAACTAATTGAGGTGGCCCAGTGTGCAAAAGAATTACTATACAAGCCTGATGACCTGATAACTGGAACTCATGGTGGAAAAAATAAAACCAATTTCTACAAGTTGTTCTCTGACCTCCAGATGTATCCCATGTAAATGCACATACATGTGGTGGTGGTGGTGGTGGTGGTGGTGGTGGTGGTGGTGGTGGTGGTGGTAGTGGTGGTGGATTTTCTAAATGAATAAGTAGTAAGGCTAGGAAGATAGTTTAGTTTCTCAGGGGCTTGATTTTCAAGCATGAAGACCAAGGTTCAATCTCCAGAACCTATGTAAATTCTTTAAAGCCACTATAGCCACCAGGTGGGTGCCTGTGCAGGTGGCTGCTGTGTGCTTGTAATGCCAGCACTAAGGAGGCATAGATAGGTGGAACCCTTGGACTCGCTGGATAGCTAGCCTAGCCCAAATTAGTGGGCCTCAGGCCAACGGGAGACCCCTTCTTAAGCAAGCAAGGTATATGGGGAAGAACAACACCCAAGGTTCCCCTTTGGCCCTCACATGCACCTGTGTATTGGTGCATATGTACTCCCCCCCACACACAGGTGCCTACATAGGCACATATACCAACAACACAAAAAGAATATAATACGCTGGAACACTACATCATCTTCACTAAGCTGTGAGTCTCTGAGGTAGAAGGATAAGGAGATGGATGAGAACATCATAGGCAGGGCATTTGAGTGGCAGGCTTTATGAGCCAAGGTTTGTAATAAAAACACTGTCTTTGAGGACAAAATGTAAGGGTGTGGATGAAAAGTAAAGGGGAAGGAAGCAGGAAAAAATGAATCCTTTTCAGAGCAGAACAGGCTAATAAAGCATAGGCATTCTTAAGGTTGTCTCTGGAACCTGAGAGAAGGTGCTAGAATATGAAGTCTACACCACTGATCTTTTATCATGGTGAAATGTTACACCAGTATGGCCCTTGGAGTTGGAATGGTCACAGTCCCAGGCATCCTACATGGCCTTGCTCAACACAACTAGTCATTCCTTATGTAACTAACAAGACAGTGAGGAAATAAGGCGGCAGTGAGGAAGGTCTGTGATTAAGATGGGTCTTTACAAAATCAACAACTGTCGTGCGGGGGCTGGTCATTTGGAAGACGGTCCCTGGAGAGAACAATCCTGTTATAACCTAGTTAGGCTGCCAAAGTAAATGCTAAAGAGGAGGAATACAAGCAGCCGCCACGATGCCCTCTGTTTCACAAGAGGAAGACAAGTGTCTCTCCACTGAGTTATAAACAAATGCTTCTGTTTCTGAGCAGGGAAGAAGCCTCAGGGCCTGGCTACAGGATTTGATGCTTTCAGAGAAGCCTCACTGAGGCATGGTCCAGCCTGCTGTCTCAAAGCGTCCCTGAAGACACATGAAATGTATCAGATCACTTCCTGTGGCAGCAACCGCTGTGATGACGCCATCTTTCCTTGAGCATCACTTGAACTTCCGCCATGAGTTTTCCACGTGATGACCAAACAAAGCCCGGAAGGAAGCCAGGTGCTGTGGCACACATCTGCAATCACAGATACTTTGGAGTGGGAGGAAGGAGGCTCCTGAGTTCAAGGCTAGAATGAGCTGTAGAGTGAGACTCTGTCTTAAGTAAAAAGCCCAGAAAGAGAACATATACCTAGTGGTTCATCACGTCACTGCTGTACAGCAGGGCCCACAGTAGAGGATGTGTAGGGACATCTTCTTATTTAACCCACAAAACCCTGGGTGGAGGTCTCAGCATGACTCACATTTTGAAGATGCAGAAAATAAGGAATAGAGAAATTTAATGAATTTTCCTGGTTAAGATAACATTGTAATTATTTATTTACTTATTTAGTAAATATGATATTTGTTTGTACATCATGTTCATAGTTGTGTGCATGTGTGTGGGGATATGTGCACATGTGAGCACATGAGTGTGGATGACAGAGGTCAACTGAACTTAGAGCCTACTGATTCAGCTGGACTGAGTGGCCAGCAAGCTGAGATTCTCCTGTCTCTGTCACTCCAGTGCTGAGATTATAGGTGCCCACCAGCACACCCCACACTCAAATACTCATTCTTGGACAGCATGCACTTGACCTACAGACCCATCCATCTCCCCAGCCCACACTGGGGAATGTGGCAGTTTAGAGATGGGTTTGGGATTTGAATTCAGGCAATTTCTCCATTGTTAGCATGCTGACAGCCATCAGCAGTATCACAAGGCAGGGGTTGCACTTGACTCCTTTCCACTGAGAAAAGCTAAGATTGAGAGAGCCTCCTGAGACCCACAAACAGAAGCCTTGCACCGAATCCAGTATTTTGTATTCTAAAGTCTTTTGTTATATCATAGCTGCTAGGTCATGCCACAAGGTATCCTGGGGTAGATGAGATTAGAGTGCCAAGCCCTATCGAACAAACACATGTGCATGCATATGCAGTGAAAGGCAGTCCCACCAGAAAGTGTGTGGAGAGAGAATTAAACTGGTTGGCAGCTAATGGCTAGACTCCAGAATTCCTTGGAATGCTTTGAAATCCCAAGTTAGCAAGGCCATCCATCCCTTGCTAAATGAAGTAAATCTAGCGTTAGGAAGCATGAACCTCTTACTCAGTGTCATTACTGTATTTTCATGAAAGCGTTAGGAAGCATGAACCTCTTACTCAGTGTCATTACTGTATTTTCATGAAATGCTGTTCTCTCTACTTAGGCTGGCAGTTTGTGCCGTTATCTGCAGGCAAGGTCAGCCCCTCCCAGAGGGCCAAGGTCTAAGTGACAAGCTCAGCGCACAGTTCACCTTGCTCTTAATGACAGCTAGGAGCAGAGGCACAGGTTAGTGGCTATACTACCTCTCCCCCAATGCATTGTCCTCTCTATCACTTCTTTCCAGGGCAAACAGAGGAACTGTCCAATCTGCTCTCTCACTTCCTGCTCAGGGAAGCTGCCATCTCATTTTGTGTAAGTCCACCCACATGGCATCTTTAAGTGAGAGGAATGACGTGAAAGACATAATGCCTAGGTGCTTGAGAGTGGACAAGCAAGAGGAAGGCACAGATTGCCATGGAACCTTTATTTATCACCTAAGACATATATATATATATATATATATATATATATATATATATATATACTAGTATGATTATTAAACTTGGCTGTCTTCTTTATTAGACTGATAGACACCTAAGAGATTAGTAGGGTACTTTGAATGTGTCTCTGAGGGTGTTTTCATAGATGGTTGGACTATGGGGCCCTCCTATGGACAGGATCATTCAATAGACTGGAAGTCTATATGGCACAAAGGAGGAAGAAGGGAACTCACCCAGCATAGCTTCTCCCTCTGCTGCTTCTGCCTCCTGGCCACCAGAGTTAACCATGCCCCACTGCCCTTCTACTATGATGTTTCTGCTGTGCCATGGGCCTGAGAGGAACAGAACCAGCCAACCATGGAGTCAAATTTCTCAAACCATGAGCCAAAATAAATCTATCTTTAAAGTGGCTTTTCTCGGGTATGCAATCACTGCGTGAAAAATCTAACACAATTAGGCACTGCGGATACATTACCATATTTAATTCTATAAACATAATGAGATCACATATTCATTATTCGTAGTTCACTGATACCTTTTGAATGAGAACTTTAGCATGCTGTAAATTGTTTGGCCCTCCCAGGAGCTCGCTGTTGCCTGGAGACCAAGTTCTAGCCCAAGAAATATGAACACCACTGACATTAAAATTTCATATCACTCTCAAAAAAGGAATTGCTTGCCTTTCTGTTTTTTTTTTCCTCCCCCCTTCATTCTGTGAACTATAATGTGGACATGGTGTTGGTCACTCAGCTTTGATCACACAAAGACCAATTCCTGAGCCAGCGGGTAACAATCGAGGGTGACTGTTACCTGCAGGTGACATTGGCAATGTCTAGAGACATTTTTATTTGTCAAACAATTTGAGAAAAGGCTTCTACCAGCCAGTAAGTTAGGACCTGGGACACTTGTAAACATCCTACAATGTTTAGGTAGGTTATCTAAAACACTACTTTCACTGTCCAATGCCCCAACAAGGAAACTGTCCAGCTCTGAATGCCTACAGTACTGAAGTTTAGTCTAAAATGTTAAGCAAGATATAAGTAAGAACTGGAACTGTCTAGACTCTCTCGGCTGTAGCAGGAGAATAACTGTGTGACTGTTGTCTGGCTTTCTGTGTCCCTGCACGTGGCTAGATACTATATGACAATGTTATCAGCCTTAGAGAAGTTACTATGATAAGCTAGGGGATTAGTGCTCACAATGTTTGAATCCAAACTCAATGTAATTGTTTGTTATAGGGAAAAGGGAGGCAGGAAGAAAATGAGTAGGAGGAAAACTGATAATATTTAGAAAACGTTGGGGAAATATTGACCCAAGTGATGTGCTTTAGAGCTTGACTGAGCACATATGCCAAGCATTTATTTTGTCATGAACAACAGCTTGGAGCATATTTCAAATCTGGATATAAGGGGTTTGTTGCAGGAGAACCACTCTTTGCCTCCACTTTATTTCTTCCGTGAGAGAGAATATTGCTGTGAGATATTCCAGACATGTCTCTATCTGGTTCATCTCCTACTTTACACTGGAAAGCTCTGAGTACGAAGGCTTAGTGTATCATGTCTAGCTTGACAGCAGTGTGTGTCACTGCCTGCTGAGTGTCAGCATTAACCCACAGCTTCCTTTTCACCTCCTGGAAGTTTGACAAGATCACAGGAAGTACGGTGATCAGTGCTGACCAGGGTGAGGTCCTCTTTCTCAGTGGTTTTGACTACCACATTCCCAGAGTGACCTAAGACCCGCAAAATTGCTGTACTCTTTACTGGCTTCCTGACTCTAATCTGCATCATATATCATGGGGGGTGACTAGAAGTGATGTTCCGTGAGTCAGTAACCACAGAAATTTATAGGCTTGCATCTGTGCCCAACAATACTTTTCATAATCATTTCTTCACTTTGGCCCTTCCTTTTTGTGATAATCCTCCTTCCTAAACAGTCAGTGAGCATGTTGTTCAGCTCATGTTCTTGTCCATGGACCTTCTCATCAGGGGTTTCACCCTGTGCCCTGACCTTCCCTGAGGCACTTGGTATGCTGTGATATGTGGCCCCTTCCATTATTTATGGGAAAACTTCCATATGGACAATTCATGTACCCTCTCAACTCCAAAGCATCTCTTAGGCCCCTCAAGGGCCCCTGCCAAGCACCAAACGTTACCATTTCATACCCTAAGAATCAAACTCAGACTGGTTAGCTGAACCACAAAAACAATTCATCAAGTACTCTAAATTAAATAGAAAAGGAGACTGTCACATGATGAAAATGAAATATTACAAAGCCAAATCCTGGGGAGTGTATTATGTAGGTATGGATGTGTACATACCTGTGCATGTTTGAATGCACATGTGGTGAGCATGTATGTACGTGTACATACAAGTGGAAGCCAGATGTCAACCTCACTTTTCAAGATAGGCTCTCTCACTGGAACATCCGGCTCACTGATTTAGCCAGGCTGCCTGGACAACAAGCCCCAGGGATCTTTCTGTCTCCACTTTCCCAGTGCTAGGATTGCAAGAGTATGCCACTAAATCTGGCTTTTACATGGGTCCTAGGATAATTCCAGTCCTAATGCTTACAAAACATATACTTTACTGACTGAGCTCTCGTCCCAATCTCTATGAAAGCCATATTCAAAGGAAAACAAAGAAGAGATTAATAGAGGTACATGTTTTGGAGGTCTATTAAGGATTATTTTTGGAGCAAATAGAAGGAATAAAAGAAAGAGAGAGTGGTTGAGTCTTAAGGGAATCTATATTCTAACACAGCAGAGTAAAGACATAGCCATAGCATAGATATTGCTAAAACTAGTGATTTATACTTTTATGATTTATAAAAGATTTTCATATTCCTTATCTCAAGAAAGCTTTTAATGATTTTTCAAGATTTTTTAACTGTGTGATAGGAACACAGATCTTAGGTACTAGTAGTTTCAAGATACCACTGGCAGGACCCAGAGGTGGATGCCCTGAATGGAGGTCACCTGGAAAATCATCATGACTCCTGGTGCACACGCTGATTGTTGCTGCCAGCCGCAAGAAAAATATGAAGTAGGAATTCAGCTGATTCTGACAAAGCTATACCTGAAAGAGTTAAAAACTCTTCCAGAGGATAAAGCCAAGTCTCAAGGAGTCTTGATGATATGATGATATCAGCTTTTGAATATTAGCTGTTTCCTGCTATGAATTTCTCGTGTGCTATTGTAGCTTTTCCATCATTCATTGGGCACAATTTCCCCTATACAATGAAAGTATTTGTATAACTTTCTCCAACTGTGCTAACAAGAGACACAGTCAAAATTCTAATTTTCAGGCAGTTTTATTTTCACTCATCACTGGTGGACTCCTAACACTTTACCTAACCACTTCTAAGAATATAGTGTGAGCACATAAAATCCCCTCTGCTTAGATACTAACTGAATTTAGCCCTCAGTTGATTCATTTCCCTATTAGTCACTTCCCTTTTGGGTTGCAGATGATGACTGACAATTACTGCTCTTTTGTGTGGATCTTATCGCTCCTCCTTTTGACTCTGAGGGAATTCAAAACTGGTGACCTTGCCTTAGCCAGAGCATTACTATTGCATGGGTGTATGATGGTAAACCTCAGAGACTGCAGAAGAACTACATTGGAAAAGAACTAGATTGGAGGACTAGAAGACAGAACTAGAAGGATGAGATGGAAGATGAGGAAGAGCCCGATGGGGAAGAACTAGGTGGGAAAGAAGGAGATGAGAAAGAGCAAGATGGGGCAGAAATAAGATGAAGGAATTAAGGTAGCACTTACAGGGAACAGCAGAAAGATGTAGAGAGAGTCAAGAAAGGAGCAATTTATGAGAGCAGAAAAGAAGCTGTGTAGAGAGAACTGACTCAGAAGAATAACGTGTATGGACTAAAGAGTATCGTGTAAGCAGATTCATTTCATATCATCTAAGATGAGATTATCAGCTGGTTGTAGATTCTTCCACAGTCAAGGGGCTGGACCCCAATAGTCTTCATTAGGTTGTTACTCTCTGCAACTCTCCAGTTTGGTCTTAACCACAGTACTCTCAGGTCAACACATTAGACTTCTAGAAGTTGCCCCAGAGGAAACAGGTTAAGGGTGTAGCTGTCCATGTGGACCAAGTCATCACTCATTTCTGTGACTTTATACACTCCACTAAGTCTCAAAACTGGTCAAAACATTGGTCAAGTATTGATAATAATTGAGTATTGAGTACACAGGACTGAGAGGGACATCTACATCAAGCCCCTGAGGCTGAGGGAATATCCTGGAAGAGGGGACAGAAAGAATGTCAAGCAGGGCTGTGGCACCCAGGAACCCACTGCAGCCCTGGTTACCAGTCCAAGATCACGCCAATAAGATCAGTGAGAGTTCCGTAGGCAGCACCCACTGAACTCAGTGGGTTACACACACACACACACACACACACACACACACACACACACACACACACACGCACATGCACACGCACACGCACACACACACATACACACACACTCACACATACACACATGCATGCACACACACGCACACGAGAGAGAGAGAGACAGAG
Source organism: Peromyscus melanophrys (assembly GCA_902168415.1). Classification (NCBI taxonomy): domain Eukaryota; kingdom Metazoa; phylum Chordata; class Mammalia; order Rodentia; family Cricetidae; genus Peromyscus; species Peromyscus melanophrys. Next base: position 44,993 of record CABHPR010137000.1, on the reverse strand, counting down.
ACAGAGAGAAAGAGAGAGGAGAGAAATTTTTCAAAGAACAAATCAACGATCTATTTGCTTTATCAAGAAAAAGAAAGGGAATTTTATGTGCTGTCAATGATTTAAAAAAAAACAAGACTGGGGCTATAGTTGTATCTGTTTTGATAACTCAGTATATCAAACAGGTATTGGCTGGACCCATCAAAAAGAAGTGAAATGCATGCCCATGCACACATGCACACCCCACTCAAGAGGCCACCCACAGGCAGCAACACATTTCCAGGACACAAACTACTTTGGAATTCAATTAAAATACCCCTCTTTGCCAAATTCTTAGGATGTATGAATTGGACATCATTTTGCTTCCCAGAGTTGCTGAGAGAAGAGAAGATTCTCAAGGGACAAGGATGCTCCGTCAAGCCAGGAAAAGGCCTAGGCTGGGCATTAAAAGGCATGTTATTCAGATGTATTTGCTAGGTTCCTTGTTCCCTAGACCACTGGGGAAAAATTCTAAGTGCTTTGAAGTGCTGGAGAATTCAGATATAGAAAGAATAGCATTGTGATACAGGTAAAAAAGTTAGAAAAATGGAAGGCATTGAGACTATTCACAAAAAATAAGAATGAATCACAAATTGTTAGTTTAACATAGAAAATTGTGAGTATTGGATGTTGAGTGACCTGGCTAGAGTTCATTTAGTTTATGACAGGATTTACTGGGTTTCACAAGGCCATTGCTGCCATATCTTCTGTAATGAGCAAAGATCAAGAGGAAAAATGTAGGAGAACAGCCAGGAATCATACCTGGAGTTCACAATAACATGAAACAAAAAGTGAAATCCAAATGATGAAGTCAGTTCCAACAGGGACCGGTGGTCATGGACTAAGAGCACTTGGAATACAGCTGAAAGTCCTGCTTACCAGGGATTTGCTACTACCTGCTCTTCCATTGGCCCTCTGTGTTTAGTGTTTGCTTTAAAGTTTCTACTTGAACCAAGTGTTATTACTAGCATTTGTGTTAAAATACTCTCAGGTGGATTTGAAAGACTATACTTTATATTTCTAGTTTTTGTGAGTTCTCATGGATTAACATATGAGCTGCATGAAGACCAAACATATTTCTCAATCTAATGATTTAATCCATCTGAAACACAATAAAAAGTGACCTCTCTCTCTTCATCCTGTCCCTCCTGTTAGTCCTCTTCCTCCTCCTCCCTTCTACTCCTCTTTTCCTTCCCCTCCCCTCTTCCTGACCTTTTCTTTGCTCAAATACGATGATCCTGGAACAAAAGCTCCAGATATAAGTAATTTAATTTAGAAATGGGGCAAATCCAAGTCCGGGAATAAGAAGGTAAAACACAGAAGAGAAAATGGTAAGTGAAGTTGCAGAGAACAAGCAGCAAATTCTAAAGGCAACTAAAGCTCAATCATATTGAGCAGAATTAAGAGTCAACGTGAGATTCTTTCCGCATGGTTGTCTCACCCCAGTTACACTGTTGACCATGGGTTGGACATTAATTAATATCATTAGCTAAAAAAAGCTTTAGGGAGGACAAGTCCATTCTTCTGTGTATGTAAAGTAGCCTCCATCTCTAACTTTATGAATACTCTTAGTAAATATATAACATCCATCAAAGATGGCATTTGTGATTTAACAATGGAGCCCACTTCGGCTGGCACACACAAAAGCAAGTAAGCAAGCAACAAAAAGTAAAACATGTGACCATTGATACAGTTCAAAGTTCAACACTGAAGAGAAGATAAATTTTTGCTTTCACCCCTCATCAAAGAATCTTCTCTTTACAAAAAAAAGAGAGATCATTATAGAAAACCACAGCAGGTCAGAATGCAGAGTTCCACAGATCCAGAGTACAACACATCCAATGCATACATCTACATCATAACTCCTGCATCCAAGGCTCAGGGAACATGGAGGAAGAGGGGGCAGAAAGATCATAAGAGCCAGAGACCAGGAAATCAGCTGTGAGATTCTCTCTCCTAGAAATGATAGGGAAACTACACCCCTGATACCCTGACAATATGGCTGTCTAAATAAAACTTGAACAATGGCAGTACTAATAAATATGCTAATGTAGAAAGGGGAAATCTCATAGAAGGGCCCCACTTCTAGACAAAGAACTGCAGGCAACTAATGACTGCTAAGTGAAGAGAAATTAGATTTTCCCACAGATGAGCCCCCCGATGGGTTATCCAATACCAAGTAGTCAACTCTAAAATCATATGCACACAAACTGCACTAAATGAACTCAGAAGGCCATATTTATATATTTATGAACTTGATATGTGTAAAAAAAATAATAAACTATCATTTAAAAAATATTCTTAAATTTTATTTTTTTAATCTTTGAGATTATAATTTAATTACATTTCTCCTTTCTCTTTCCTCCCTCCAAAGCCTCCCAAACATCTCTCCCCAATCTCTTGTCCACTTTTTTTACTGTTATTGAATGCTTCTGCAAATATGACTATATGAATATATTCCTACACATAACCCGTTCAGTCGATATATTGTCACTTGTGTTCAGATTTGGCCATTTGTTCTCAGGGTTGATCATTTGGCACTGGATAACCAACTGATGTGCTCTTCCATAGGAAAGACCACCTCTCTCTCTCTCCCAGCTTTTTTCAATTGTCTATGGTTCTTTGTGTAGGGTTGAGGCCTCATGGGCCTTTCTCCTTCCAGTTTGTCATGCTGATGACACATTGTTAGGTGGAGCTTCTGATGTTACTAGGAGACACAATCTCACTGCAAACTCCCTGATCCTCTGGATCTCACAATCTTTCTGCCCTTTCTTCTATGGCGTTATCTAAATGTTAGGAGCAGGAGCATTTTATACATACAGCCTTTGGGACTGGGCTCCACAACTGCATTTAGATTGATTGTGGTTTTCTGTAGTTGTCTCTGTCTATTGCAAAGAGAGGTTTCGCTGATGAAGGGTGGAGACTACACCTACCTGTGGGTTTAAGGGCAAATGTTTTTAGATAATTGTTGAGGACTATGCTGATTTAGTAAATTGGTGGTTGTAGTTTCTTCTCCAATAACCATGACTTCACTAACACTGAGTAGTAGCTAGGTTTCTAATACCAGACATGTCTTCCCTCTTCTTCAGCAGGTCTTATGTCCAATTAGAAAGCTGTTGGCTACTGTCATGGTATTGCACCCTTAGGATTATCATGCCAAGCTGGTCATTGATGTGGTTCATAGGTGTCATAGCTGGGTAAGACTGCTGGCTGTCTCCCTCCTTTGGAAGCTTGCGTAGCACCTTCTGGTACCACGAAACTAGGACTCAGGGAGGGGCCATTCAGGCAGGTTCCACCTCAGGGGTCTCCAGGCCCTGTTTCTGAAGTATAAGCCATCAGTTTGAAAGGAAGTGAGGGAGAAGGAATGAAAGGGGTTGAAAGGAGGACAGGGAGAAGGAAGTGATGTCATTATATTTTAATTTAAAATGATAACTATAAAAAACTTTCTTCTTTGTGGTAATAATACTAATATAAATTTTGATAGACAAGGTATCATAATGAAATAATAAGATTAAAAATACATGGAATATAACATTCCAGGATTGACTGACTGCACACTAAAACACTGCAGTTTCCAAACAAGCTATGATTGCCTATCATCCAGATTAGAAGCTACAACTGAATTTACAAATAATTATATATACATGTACATAGTATACATACACACACAGGACAAATAAACTCACTCTGTGGTGGATATGATAGTGAATCAAAAAAAATAATCAACATAGAATATAGTTTCTATCTTTGCAGCCCACCATCAGTGAGATTTTACAAATATTGAGCCTTTGAAGAACTAATTTGTGAATCAATTTATTTCTTTCAATAATACTGTACTTTCCTTGTAAATAAGCCCTTTGTTTCCGGTCCCTTTTATTGAGAAGTGGCTAAATACATCCTTTCACGGAACATTCAGCAACTGAACTGTATTTGTTCAGTTCCAAGCTCAGCTGTTCAAAGCTGTGAGTACATGGCTATTAGGACAACCAGAATTTGCAGACAGGAAGAGAGTGAAACCCATGCCTAAGAAAGCAAGGGAGGAGCAGAGCAAATTAAGTGATGAGTGCTCAAATGGTGTGTAAGGATTACAGTTTGTAATTCTGTATTTATGTTCTTGTTCTGTTGATATTTGAGACTAATCGTTTGATGGGCTGGATGCATTTCAAATATTATTGAAGATTAATTGAGAATTTTTATGACCTTTACAAAATCTAAACCTAGTCAAACATCCAAAAAAGGACTGCACAAAGACATCTCGTTTGATGAATTATGTCTTACAAAGAAGATTTGGCAAAGAAAGATTATCCTAAATCACAGCTTCTTTAGCTGTGGGCCAGTTAGAGGGGGGAAAAATGTCAACCATGAAAGATTTCTGAATGCATAACAACCACAGAAACTAGTTCAACATCAAAGGCATAATGAATCCAAGGTATTTCTCACAGTGTTTGCCAGTGTTGTGCTGGGCAGCTTCATTGCAGCCTTGGTTCCGAGCAAAAGAGCTTGTTTCTTTTCATTGTACTTGCTCTGTGGCCATTCAGCACCAATGAGACTATCAGAAACACCTCAGCACAGATTCAAGACTATCATATGTGATCAACGGCAGTGGTCTTTTTACCATGCATATAATGCTTTCTGCTCTTACAGAAACTTGGAAAGCCAATATTTGTATCTGTGTCCCTCCACCATACTGAATATTCAGCCAAGGTTTGTTTACATACAAACAGACACTTTTGTTCATCTCAATTAGCATGCATATCTGCTTCAAATTTTCACAGATAGTAAAACCATATATAAACAAAAGCATTACTTAAATAAATTCCCTTATGGCTTTTTTTACTAGGAAGTATGTGTGCCCATTAGATATATCTGGAGCCATGCAAAAAGGTCTGCAAATGAATAAAGTTTAAATTGAAAAAGCCCTACTCTAAGAAAGCATGACAGTGCCTGTGACAGTATTAGTAATGAAGTGATCGTATATTTCCATTTAAAAAGAATTAGATTTAGAATAAGCTTATCAGAGTTGGCTTCATGTTTGAAACTTACCTTAGCACCTGCAGTGTACATATTTTCTTTTTATTTCAGGTTGAGTGAGGAAAAATACAAAAATAAAAATTGTATCTGTTCAGTGCATGATGTTTGAAAATATTTCTATCTTATAAAATGTTACTATAGCCAAGTTAATTAACATATGAATAATCTCACATAGTTCCTTTTTTGGAGCTGAAAATACTTAAAACCTACTCTCCCAGTAAATTTCTATTACACCGTACATTATTGTTAACTATAGTCACCATGCCAAGCATAGATCTTAAGACCCTCCCCATCTCATGCAGGTGTGTTCCTTGACCAACAACTGTCCATTTCCCCCATGCTCCAACCCAGGCTAACCATCTTTCTGTGTCTATAAATTCACTAATTTTAAATTTCATATATAAGTGGGAAATAATTTACTTAATTTATTTCTATAATGTTATTCTATATTTTTTGAAAGACCTCTTTTTCTCCACTTACTTGCAGTAGAACTCTATCACAAAGTGTGTGCGTATAGAGTGGGGGGTATCTGTTCACAGACACCCAGTTCGGTTCCACTGTTCAGTTTGTTTATTCTTGAACCAATGCCACCCCCTCCTAGTTACTGATTATGCAGATGAGCTCTCTTAATACCCCATCATAGAAGTGCTGTAAGTTGGCTTTCATTTTGAATTTCTTTTTCTCTTTGTGTTTCAGATAAATATCTACCTCTCTTCCCAAAGTGCTTCTAGATTTTTCATTGGGGTTGCCTTGACTCCATGAAACAGGTTGGAGAAAACTGAAATCTTAAAAGTACAGACTCTAAAAAAGAAGAAAGAAAGAAAGAAAGAAAGGAAGAAAGAAAGAAAGAAAGAAAGAAAGAAAGAAAGAAAGAAAGAAAGAGAAAGAGATAAAGAAGAAAGGAAGAAAAAAGAAGAAAGAAAGAAAAAGAAATAGAGAGAGAGAGAAAGAAACTATACATGTGACATCTCAGCAATTACTTGACTGTCTTAAATTTCTTTTAGCAATTTGTTCTCGCCAAGGTAGAGGTCAAACACATCTTTGATTTATTCCTCAGATCTGATGCTACCACAGATAGTAATGGTAGAACATTTGTTTGAATCACTTACTGATACTACATAGACACATAATGTGTCTTTGCTAATTTACATATTAATCTGAATATTTTGTTTCTCAGTATTTTAGATTTCCTACATGCTAAAGTATGTCATATGTGAACAAAATGGTTTTGCTTCCTTGCTTTCTGATATTTATAACTTTTATTTATTTATTTGGTCTGCTGGCTAGGACTTCCCGTACAACTTTAAATAGAGGTGCCAACAGAAGACATCTTGTCTGGGCCAATTGATACTTGTAGGGGGAAAAACCAGTAAAATGATCCCCTACTTTGTCCTGTTTCAAAAATTAAGGTAGCTAACAGATCTAAATTTGAAAGTAAACTAATTAAGTTTATAAATGAAACATCTTAAATATCCTCATTGTATTAAGAAAGCTAAATATTTTAAACAGAATAAAAAAAATATTTGAAACTAAGAGAAAACACTGGGAAATTAAAATTAATTAAAATTAAGAACTTACATCTGTTGAAATCTTAAGAAAGCAGCAAGTTTCAAATGAAGAAACATGAGTAACCAAAAAAAAAAATGAAAGACACTCAATGCATCAGTCAGAAAAATGCACATTCAATTATAATGTGATGTGGTATCATATTCCTACAAGAACAGATAAAATTAAAAAGACTAACAACTTAAAATGTTGACAGAGATGGTGATACTAATGTGTTCTTTATTACTAGTTGGAGTGCAAACACTTTGGAAGACTATTTGACAGTATCTCCCAAAGTTCAAAAACACCTGCTCTAGCCATAATTTCCACACACCACCAAGAAGTGTACGTATTTATAGCATGTATAGGTAATGCCTTTCTATGTCTCCAAGTCATGTGGGAAGCAAATATGGCACTATATTAACTCCTTTCCTTGTCACAGTGGCATAACACCTGACCAATACAGCTTATGGGAAGAGAAGTTTGTTTCAGCTCATAGTTTGGGGGATGTAGTGCACCATACTGGAAACATGGCAGCTGGAGCCATTGAGTCCATGGCAGTAGTGTTTGCACATGGCTCTGTAGCTGTTTCATGTCTCTGAGAAGCAGGGAGCAGAGAGATCTAGCCGGAAACGGAACCAAACTATAATTGTTCGTGCCCTCCTCTAATCCTCCATGGTCTCCTATAATCCTCCATGCTCTCCTGCAATCCTCTGTGCCCTATCTGTGAACCACTTTCTTCAGCTAGGTCCCATCTCCCAAAGGTTTTACAAACTTTCAAAATAGTACCATGGACTGGGTACCAAGGTGTTACACGTATGTGCCTGTGGGGACAACTCACACCAAAACAAATACTAGCTGGGTACCAGTGCTATACAAGGCTTGCACGATATCCTAGAGGAGATGCTGTAGGCTATGATTCAATATTCAGTTTATGATACTTACTCATAGAATACACGGATCTGGAAATCAGAAGGTAGAAATGGGGATGGTTCTGCTTGCTCTTGTCCCCTGATGCCTCTCAAGGTCTGAGGGTTAGTCCCTATGCTATTGCTGAAGACAGTTAGGACACAGGGCTCAAGACTCAGCTGACTCTAACCTGAAAGCCTCTTTCCTGTGGTCTAACTTCCATAGAACTAGAAAATACCGTGTAAGCTAATAAGGAAGGGAAGCAATTAATAGTCTTACTTAGCTACAACACCTATAGGATGTAACAACGACCAGGGTGGCAATATATCCATAAAAATGTAACAAATGGCAATCACATGTTGGTGGTAACCAACAGCTGTCTAATTGGACTTCAGGTCCACTCAACAGGTATAGTGATATTTTATTTGTGCTGAAATGTGATTTTATTTGTATGTTAATAAATAAAGTTGCCTAGGGGTCAGAGCTATTAGCAAGCCATAGGGAAAGCCAGGGCGGTGGTGGTGCACGCCTTTAATCCCAGCACTTGGTAAGCAGAACCAGGTAGATCTCTGTGTGTTCAAGGATACTGCTGGCATTGGAGACACACGCTCCAAAATGTGTCTGGAGGTCTGTACAGACAGGCAGTGACGAGGCAGTCACGTAGTTGGGTTTATGACCAATGAGAAGGCAGAACAGAACTCTATTTAAAGGCGAACGCACAGGAAGTAGTTCCTTTTCGGAAAGGTCTCTTGGCGGGAGAGGCTAACTGGCGGAAAGCGGGTAAGGCTCTTAGCTCTGACCTCTTGGGCTTTTATCTTTACATTGGCTCTGTGTCTCTTATTTAATAAGACGGTTGGTTACATCTACAAACAGGAGGGAAATCATGCCTGATACTAAAAAAATTAGAAAGCTTACCATGAATTGTGAGGTCATAGACCTTAAATTAGAATCTACTACTGCTTCTCGTTTAGACCTTACTATATTCTAAATCTTATCTTTGTACCCACAGGTGAGTGTAGCTCTCATCTGTCATCAAATGGACCTCTCTTTACAGAAAATGGAGACTGTTAAAGCGCACACACACACACACACACACACACACACACACACACAATTGAACTCACACAAATATGAATGGATTGTGAGTAGCCTACCCACAACGGATACACCCATATCACAACTCCTGAATTTTACGGCTGAGGGAACATTGGAGAAGGGGGGCAGAAAGGTTGTAGTAGTCAGAATACCAGGAAGTCTACAGTCACACAGTGCTTCTGAGCAATGGCTAACTGAACAAGACCAGACAATGGACATGCTAAGGTGGAAGGGGGAAAATATTACTGGATCAATAACTATAGGTGATTAATGACTGATGAGAGGGGGAGAGCTAGCCTCTACTATCAAATACAGCATGGGCAGTTCTGAAGCCATATATACACAACAAAAAGAGACTCAGCAGCTGCATTTATATATGTGTACACACACACATACACACATAAATGTGCACATATATATGTTTGCAAAAATGATGATAAATTTTTGATGGAGTTATATCTTGGCAAACCAACTGTAAGTTAAATGTTACCTTTAAGTTAAAAATATGTTTAATACACCTAACATGTCATAGGTCACATTTTTCCTAACACATGCTCAGAATACATTAGCTTAGAGTTGGGGAAAATCATAAAATATAAGCCTATTTTATAATAAAATGTTAATTATCTCATCATATTCAGAATCCCAATAGTATTGAATCACATATTACGAGACCATGAAAACAAATCCAAATTTAAAGTACAAACAAACAAACAAAAAAACACAGCTCAGCAGGTGAGGATACCTTTTGTGAGTTTGACCCCAGGGACTCATAGAGTAGGAGGAGAGAACCCACTCTTTCAAATTTCTCTGACCTCCACATGTACAAACTGGCACATGCATGATCCCCCATACACACGTATAGTTGTTGTTTTTTAATTCTTTGGGGGCCCTCCACTCAGTTCCCAAATAAATACACAGAGACTTAGTCTTTTTTATGAATGTTTGGCCTTAGCTTGGCTTATTTCTAACCAGCTTTTCTTAAATTATCCCATCTACCTTTTGCCTCTGGGCTTTTACCTTTCTCTATTTCTGTATATCTTTTCTTTACTTCTTATTCTTCCTCTGGCTATGTGGCTGGGTGGCTGGCCCTGGCATCCTCCTCTCCCTCTCCTTTTCTCAATCCTCCTCTCTTTTTCTCCTCCTATTTATTCGCTCTGCCTGGCAGCCCCACCTATCCCTCTCCTGCCTAGCTATTGGACTGTTCAGCTCTACATCAGACCAATCAGATGTTTTAGACAGGCAAAGTAACACATCTTCACAGAGTTAAACAAACGCAACATAAAAGAAGGCAACACATCTTTGCATCATTAAACGAACGTTCCACAGCATAAATGAATGTAACACACTTTCAACTAATATTCCACAACATGCACATAAACAAGTAAATGTAATAAAGTATTAAGTATATTTTATATAACCGTAAGATGAACCATTGTGGTCTACTTAAGGCAAATACATGGAACTGCCCAGATGTGTGGGCTGAGGGGTGAGAGCGGTAGCGGTCCTGTTCTCTCAATGTGGATCCTTCTTGCTCTCTCTATGCCCATATACCTCTCAGAGCCTTCAGGTTTCACCGAATGCAGGTGGAAAACACGGAGGTTAGCAACTGACATTGATTCCACATTGGCCAATGCTGCTAAGGCATACTTTGGTCTTGCAAAAGCTGAATTGGGCTTAATAGTGCAGTGCAGTAACCTTTAGCAAGCGAGAAACACATGAACAACTTCAGGGCTCCAACAAAGTCACAGAACTGTGAACAAGCAATTAAATCTCTTCCCGCTTTGCCCAAGAGTTTCCCCCGAGGGTGTCAGTTTCTCTCCTTATATAAGCCTTGCTGAGAAGGAACTGAAGTCAGGGGGAACGGCTGACCTCCTGACAAAGGCAAGGTTGCTCCCTCTCTGGTCCAGTGTGTGCTAGTCTTTACAGTCTGGAAATTCTTTTTAAGTAACAAATAAGCATGTGCTCATGCTTATCCAGAGAACTTTTTGCTTGCTTTTATAGTGTTGAAGATGGGACTCAGGGCTTCAGGCTTATAGGGAAGCAACTCCACCACACAGCTCTATCCCCGGACCAAAGGATTTTAAAACAGAGAAACCGAGTCAAACAGGGGCATTTCTTCCTAGGCTCTGGAAACTTTTATTCCTTGCCCAAACCAAAAGCAAATGTGAGTTCCTCCCATTTATTATGGCCTCCCATCTTCTTTTAAGAGGGTAGCACAGACTTGGAGACCCATGTGAAAGTTTGGTCCAACTCTCTTCAGAACATATCCTTTGAGGAATACACCCACAAAAAGATGGCCTGCATCTCAAAGATGCCATGTCCCGAATGATTCTTCCTCCTTCAGACCCAGAAGGGGTGAAATTGACCCCTCTTCCTCATATGTACTTTTTATACCAGACATGCCAATGTTTTCCCAGGGCTTGTATGGGGGACTAATTTTTCACAACTACTTCTGGCTCCAACTCCCTGAATCATCGCAACTCCATGTAGGATTCTTTATAACCACTCTGGCATCTGTGTAACACAGAATTTAATATTTCATCAAAAGCTCCTAAAGGTTCCACCAGGGTGGCTGGATGAGGAAATCTGGAGATACACACTGAGAAATGAGCATCATTGCCTAGGGTATATGGATATAGAGGTATAGACAGATACATTCGCAGTGATGTGGAAAGAGACAGACTGAGAGAAATGGATGGGACACATGCTATCTATTTCTCTATTGCCAATCTTTTAAAGTATTCCCAAAGGAGTAACAAAGCTTTTGCAGAAAAACATCTGCTAAAGCTCAGGGTGACTGGTGAATCTGGCATCCGATCCATGGCTAGCTCTCTCTCTCTCTCTCTCTCTCTCTCTCTCTCTCTCTCTCTCTCTCTCTCTGACCTGCACCACAGTCTAGTGGACATCCCCTGCAGTGGGCATGGCTATAAGGATAGGACTCCCTTTTTTCTCTGTTACCAAGCAAGACCTATGGTATCTCACAGGACAGAGAAGGCCTTAAGGGTTTCTCACACTTCCTCTCGATCCAAGCACTGGGATTAAATTTCTGGAATTTGCTCAAGAGATCAGAGTCCCCCTTCCTGTCTATACCCTGACTCCACTCATGGTTCACAGGGTCTCCCAGGCAGAGCATTCTAATAATACTGGGGTCCTAATCATTTACCCTACTCACTCATATGGAGGAAGTTCCATCCTGGGAGGGTTGGGACAAGCACACCAAAGATTACCACACTACCGAGTAGTAGATGGACTGTCTCTGTCCAGAGGAACAAGTAGTTCATAAGGAAAGAGAGCATATGGTTGCTCCTTAAATAAAGAAAGCATGTGAAGGAGAAGGCAGGAAATTTAACCCTAAGAGTGCCATTGAAAAGAGAGGCTCCTTCACATTACGTGCAACTGACTATCTGGGTATGATAGCATACAGCTATAATCCTAGCATTCTGGAGGCTAAAGCAGGAAGATCACAAGTTCGAAGCCAGCCAGAGCTATGTAGCAAGACCCTGTTCTCCTGAAATGAGCCATTTAGTTTGCAATTAGTGCAGCCTAATAAGGGTTCCTCAATTTCTCTCTTCAATTCTATCAGTGTTTTCTATGTGAGTCATCAGGCTCCACAGCTGGATACATGTACACTCATTTATCTTTCCTGGAGAACTAGCCATTGTATCACCTTTTTACTTACTCTTGAGAATAGTCATTGCTCCAATTCTGCTTTCACATTAACATTATTACTTCCACTATTTACTTTTAAAGCAACTAAGTGGTGGGGCCAGAATGATGGCTCAGTAGTTAAGTCACCCACTGTTCCTTCTTTTAGCTCTTTATTTATTTTTTATTTTTATTTGTTATTTATTTATTTGTTTGTTTATTTATTTATTTTTATTTATTTATTTATTTATTTATTTATTTATTTATTTATTTATTTATTTATTTATACTATTTTTATAGAGGACCAGGTTTGGCTCCCAGTGTCCATACCAGGACACTGTAACACTGTGACCTGTAACTCCTGTTCTACCATTCCCACAGCCTCTTCTGGCCACTGTGGGTATTCCTCACTCATCTTCACATACCCCTCCAACATGCACACTTAAACAATAAACAATACAAAGTAACTTTTAAAAAAGTACTTTAAAGTCACTAAATGGTGTATCCTTTTTCAGGTCTTCATTTTCAAGCTCTTTATGTCCCAATTTAAATTAGTTTTCTTACGGAAAGATTGGAGTTGGGCCTGGCTTCTTCTTTACTCTGGTCATATCTATATTTTAATTGCTATGCTTAGAAATCTTCATTTAATATGAGGAAAGTATTATAAGACTAACCTCTACTATAGCATTAATTTTTTTATTTAGTTCTTCTGCTTCTTTACATCTTGTGTCCCTGTTTGTTTTGCTTTTCATAAGCTAATTTATTTTCGATGCTATGTTTTCTTTTCTAGCATCTTAAAATGTAAACCTTTCACTTCAACTTTTGGGGCTTGCTCTATGATGGTAGAGTTCACTCGTAAGCAATATCCCATGTCTCATCTGTTGTATAAGGAACATAGAATAATTCCACTCTTTGTTCTATCTGTTCAAGTATTTGTTCATAAATTTTACCATCATATTGAAATTGTATTATTCATAAAATACATTCATCCACTCATTCATCTACTAATATATATTAATATAAGACTTTGGTGTGAAACTGGGGTTCACAGTCTCCGGTAGGGTTAGATGGATTTATTTGCACAAGAGTGATAGCAAAAGGAAATTGTCAAAGGCCAGGTAGAAGACAAGAAGGAGGAGTCAGTGGACAGGCGCAGCAGTCTGGAGAATCGGCACAATACAAGCATTTCTCCAAAGCTTTGATTGACACCCACACTGATCTGTGTGTTGGTCAACGCAAGTTTCTGTAACAAAACAGGGAGCTTATGAACAGCAGATATGTACATCTCATGCTTCTGGGAACTGGACATTCAATACGAAGACACTGGCGGATCCAGTATCTGCTAATGACAAACTTTCTATTTCTATTAAAAGAGGGAGATTTTGTTATTGTTGAATCTCTACATGCTAACGAAGGCTAGTGGTCTCCAGGGTGTAGTTTATAATGGCACCAGTCCCACTGATGAGATTTCCACTCTTCCTAAAGACCCTATCCTTTAATGCCAGCATTTTAATTTCATTTATTTATTGCAGTGTTAGAAATTGAAGATAGGTTCTCTTACATGCTAGACAAGGACTCTACTTCTGAACTACACCCCTCAAACTCTGTTCATTTTGTTTTAAGGTTTTTGAGACAGGGTCTGGCTATGTGGTTCAGGATGGCCTCAAAGTCTTTGAATAGCCTACAATGGACTTAATCTCTACATTCTCCTGCCCATACTTCCTGCATGTTGAATTTCAGTTACATGTCAGGTACTCAGTTCATTATCCAAAGTTTAGAGGCAATTTCAACGTGGATTTTAGTGTGGCATAAATGTTTAAATTATAATGATATGAGAAAATGGGGTAAGGCTTAAAGGAACCCCCCAATTACCAACTTAGGCAACTAGGTGAAATATGGTTATAGCAGTGTCTAGATGGTAAATATAGAGTGGGGAGAACAGGAGATAGCCAGATAATATGTAATTGGAGTTTTATGAACACCAAATCAATGGCATGATCTCTGTGGTCCCAGAGTGACTTGAGTCACTGGCACAGAAGGTAGAACAATATAACTGATAATATTTTAGTGGACATGAAAATATTATATTGAACAGTGACTGATTCTGAAACATCTACTCATCAGTCTTGTTTGACTAGCAACTCGGAATAAATCTAATTTGCAGAGTCTCTTGACTGTTGAGTTCCCAAATCAGTCTGTGAACTGAGTGTTGACATGTCTAATTCTACTGACTTCGGAATCATTGTCTCCGTTTCTGAGGATCTGAAGTTTGGCAAGGATTTTTTCACCATCTAATTGCTTCATTTTTCCATTTACTTCTTATTGACATTCTTAATGATTAAAAAGTGAACATTCAACTGAACTCCCAGAGCTCGGCCTCGTGCTTGGCTCTGGATCTCTGCATCTGCTTCAACCATTTACTGGATGAAGGCTCTATGATGACAATTCGGGTAGTCACCAATCTGATTACAAGAGAAGGTCAGTTCAGGCACCCTCTCCACTACGGCTGATAGTCTTAGCTGGGGTCATCCTTGTGGATTCTTGGAAGTTTCCCTGGCACCAGGTTTCTCCCTAACCCCATAATGGCCTCCTCTATCAAAATACCTCATTCAATGCTCTCCCTCTCTGACTGACCTAGGCCCTCTGCATGTGGGTGACAGCTGTGTAGCTTGATCTGTTTGTGGGGCCCCTGGCAGTGGGACCAGGATCTGTCCCTGGCACATGAGCTGGCTTTCTGAAACCTATTCCCTATGGTTGGATGCCTATCTCAGCCATGATGAAGAGGTTCCGGAAGCGGCGGGTGGGGAGGAGGCTTGGTCCTGCTTCAACTTGATATGCCATGCTTTGTTGACTCCCACGGGAGGCCTTACCCTCTCTGAGGAGTGAATGAGGGAGGGTTATAAAGGAGGTGCGTGTGAGGAGGGAATGGGAGGAGAAAAGTGAGGGGAAACTGTGGTTGGTATGTAAAATAAATTTTAAAAATTTAATAAAAAATAGGAAAACTCGAACTTTCGTTAAGTAGCAAGAAAGGTTGCTGTTAAGGAATCCTGGAGTCACCTGAGAAGCAATTCATTATTCTTTTCTAGCCATGTGGTAACTTTCTCTCTGACCAGACTTACCAGCTGCCTCCTCCTACCCCTCCTCCACTCACTCCTAGTCTCCCTCCTCTTCCTGCTCCTCCTTCTCCTTCTCCTTCTCCTCTTTTTGAGACAAGGTCTCACTATGTAGTTCTGGCTGTGCTGGAACTCACTATGTAGAACAGGCTAGCCTGAAACTCACAGAGATTCTCACGCCTCTCTTTCTTGGGCCCTGGTAGTAAAGGCCTGGGCTACCATGCCTGGCTTCTCTAACAAAATAAGCAACCAAGTGGTTCTCTCTCTCTCTCTCTCTCTCTCTCTCTCTCTCTCTCTCTCTCTCTCCTTCTCACACACACAGTCTCATAACACATACACACTCTCACACATATACACACATACATTCTCTTACACACACACACACACACACACACACACACACACACACACACACACATTCTCGCTCACTCACCCTTACTGATTTCTCAGTTGCTTCCTCTTCTTTCAGCTTCTTAGCATTTATTTCCTTAGATTTTTTATTTTCACCTGGTGGTCTTAGTCTTACTCACTCAAAATATCATGATCATAATTTTCCTTATAAAAGAATGTTGTACAAACCCCAAGGCATCAATTATCTTTCAGTCCTTAACATCATTTTTACTGCTTTTCAGAATCCGTCAAATTTATGGGTCATTTCAGATTTAAAGGCCAACTTTTGTTTTGCTGTCTCGGGACTATGAGGCTACTGACAGTATTGAACATAACACCCATCCCAAAGAGCAGACTCCTGACAATTATGCTATTCTTCCTTCTTTCTAAGACAAATGATCATTTTCTGACATTAAAATTAATATGGAGGAGAAAATTCATACAATGAAGAAAAACATGAAGGGATATACGGAGATGGGCCAAAACCCCACCATCATAACAAATAACTACTACTTTTTGTTAAACTTTTTTCCTTTAGTTTATTCCATCATATATTTTTGCAGTTAGTATAAGACATCTTTTTGTTTCTGTTTATTTGTATATTTGTTTTGTGGGACTATGGATTTGATCAAAGGCCTTGTGTATTCCAAACAAGTACACCAGTTCAGTTCTCTGTTTCCTGGCATTTTACATTTTATATGGAACTATCTATATCTATATCTTTGCATGCCACTTAAAATTGTATTTCAAGGGCCCAGCAATATGACCTGTCAGGAAAAGGTGCTTGGACCCAAGTTTGGAAACATGACGTCAATCACTGGAAATCACTCGGTGGAAGGAGATATCTGACTCCTTCAAGTTGTCTTCTGACTTCCACACACACATCATGGCATGCATGTACCTCCCTACACACACACACACACACACACACACACACACACACACACACACACACACACAAATTAGTAAAATGAATATAAAAATATTTTCCAACATTATTCTGAAGTAGATAAACATTTTTGAGTCATAGAGATGTTTCTGTCCTCTCTCCTATTCATTTTTGCTAAGATATGATGATGCCATATGTATTCATGTGTTATGTTTTATTTTGCTGTATCTTATATTAATACTTTTTAACATTCAAGTTAGCCAAATATCAAACATTTTATTCTTCTGATACTCCTTCTTAAAGATTTTTTAAAATACTCCCCCCAACCCAGTGTATGTGTGTCTGTGGCACATGTGTGCAGGCACCCACGGAGACTACAAGAGGGTGTCAGATCTCCTGGAGCTGGAGTTACAAGCACTTCTGAGCCTGATGTGTGTGAGGGGAACTGAACTCTCCTGTAAGACCACAACTGATCTTAACCACTGAGCCATCTCACCAGCTCTTACGATATTTCTATGACAACTGTGAAAAAATGTTCCTGGATTTTTATGTTCACCATAGGATAAAAATAACAGGAACAGAATGATTTAGTGAAAGTTTCTGAACTTATGCATACAACTGTATTTCATTCTCATTATTAGACTTTATGGGATCCTTAAAGAAACTCAACTTTTCCATGGGTCTTTGGTGAATCCTTTCCATTTATGATTTTATTTTTACTTTAATTAAGACATGATTCTTAGGCATCAGAACACATAGAAAATTCCCATTCTTTTTAACAGCTGTGTTGTTATCCTTCATATGGATATACTGTAATTAATTTAACTATGCTTCTATAGGTCGGCATATGTTTCTAGTTTTAATACTTCAAACAATGCTGAAAGCCTTCACGCTTTGAGTCATGTTTAGCCAAATGTTCTCTTTCAAGATTATATAACTAGTCTCTTATAATTTCTTCTAGTGTATAAATTTAATTTTGTATTTACATACTTGGAATGTGTATTTGTGTACACTTAAAATAGAGATGCAACTTTATGCTCATCCAAATAGCCAATTATCTCCACATTATTTATTGAATAATCCATTTTTCCCTACTGTTTATGTTTATGGGTCTTTAAATAGGCTCTCTTTTCTCATTTACTAATTTATTTGCCTATTTGTTTATTCTTCCCATCCCTTTAATCATGGAACTTTATAGAACATTTGAATATGACAGGACAAATCCTGATGAATGCATTAGTCTTTGGTTGCAGGATGCTTTGCCCAGATCCATCAATGAATGCTAAAATTAGTAGGTAAAGTTTACACAGAAGTAGGATGTTTGGTGGCTAGGAGATGGCTCAGTGGATAAAATGTTTTCTGGAAAACTCTAAATACCAGAGTTCAGATCCCTGGAGCCCACTTAAATGCCTAGTGGATGTGACAGCCTGCCTGCGATCCTAGTACTCTGGTGGTAGAGACAGGGTTTGCTGTCTACACTAGTCTGATCCACAAGATCTGGCTTCAATTGAGAGAGTCTATCTCAATGTATAACATGAAGAATAATTGGAGAAAACTCCTAACAGTAGTCTCAGGCCTCCACTGGCACACAGGCACCCACATACATGTGAACATGTATGCACACTCACCCTGCATCCACAGCATCCACATGATGAAGAAATGACGGTGATGATGATGATAAAAGAAACAGATATTTGCATAGTTTGATTTTAGTCTGTTGTTGTTGTTGCTGTGGGTGGTGAATAAATAACAGAAAAATCTGTCAGACAGCACTTATCCAAGTGATGGGGATCAACATCACCAGAAACACATGACAGCATCAGACGCCTCCCGAATGATGTCTGGAGGATGACACTTCCTTCCTAGGAACATACAGCCACATTTTAACCCTGATAAAACATACGTCAAGTTCAAATTGCAGAGTAATTTAGAGAAGTCAGGACTCTACAAATTGGTCAAGGCAATGAAAGATAAGGAAAGATCTGGGACATCTGGGGGACATGACAACTGCATGCAAGTGCACTCTGAAACAGTGAGGACTTTAGTGGGGTGTCCTCCAAAAGACTGTCCTGCTTCCCCCTTAGCCACTCATTGTCTTGCAGACACATCCTTCTGGTTACTACCTATAACGTCACAAGGTCTTCTCCCTGTGTGACATTGCATTTTGAGAAGGACATCCTTGTTAGATGCAGCAAAACTTTCCTCAAGTGTGGTCTTGTCTCTACTCTGACCCCAATCAAATCTACGAAGATCCTACTTCTAGGTAAGACCACATTCTGAGGTTGCTGGTGAATGTGTATTTTCTCAGAGGGAGGGGAGCACTGTTCAACGCACAACACAGACTTGAAGATTCTTGATTCTTCTCTCCCTACTCACCCACCCCTTCCTTCCTTCCT
>CABHPR010137000.1:3062-25949 GCA_902168415.1 Peromyscus melanophrys | reverse complement strand
TCTTTCTTTCTTTCTTTCTTTCTTTCTTTCTTTCTTTCTTTCTTTCTTTCTTTCTTTCTTTCTTTCTTCCTTCCTTCCTTCCTTCCATCCTTTCTTTTTCTCCTTCCTTCCATCCCCACTCATTTTTCTCTCTTTCTCTCTTTCTCTCTTTCTTCCTTTCTTCCTTTCTTCCTTTCTTTCTTTCTTTGTTTCAGACAAGGTTTCTGTATTTTTTTTTCCCAGATAGTGGCCTTTAACTCTAATCCTCCTGCTTGAAACTCCTGAGGACTGGCAACTTCTTTACCATGGTGGCCTCAGCACTAATAAGGTTGTCTGATATTGGGTCCATGTTTAGTGAGTATCTGCCTAATCTTGAACAAATTGGATCCCCTTCACTCCAAAATGAACGGGAGCTGAGGACTGTCAGCTCCCTTTCCCTGGCATCCGTCTGCAGACCTTAGGGTTCCGGCACTCATTCATGTCATCTCTTTGGCTTTTACACAGGAGATCTCTCTTCCTCAGGCTTGTATGGCTTGCTTTTCTCCTGCTGAAATGAAAGGAAGAATGAAGGACAACAGAAGGAGTAGAGGATGTATTGAAGAGTGCAGAATACAGGTGTTCTGAATCAGAGCCTGACTTTGCCATTAATTCATCATGGCTCCCAAGTGCCTCAGTTTCTCCAGTATCAAACTGAAGGTAATAGTGGCGCCTATGTCTATGATACAAGGCTAAAAGAAACTGACATTGCTTAAGAGTACAACCTAAGGCCGGGCATTGGTGGCGCACGCCTTTAATCCCAGCACTCGGGAGGCAGAGGCAGGTGGATCTCTGTGAGTTTGAGGCCAGCCTGGGCTACCAAGTGAGCTCCAGGAAAGGCGCAAAGCTACACAGAGAAACCCTGTCTCGAAAAACAAAAAAAAAACCCAAAAAACAAACAAACAACAAAAAAAAGAGTACAACCTAAGGGTGCAGAACAGGCTCACATTAAAAACTTCAGCTACCATCCCAGAGTCTTTGTGCACAACATTTAATGCTCTCGACATCCTGACTTTCAGGAATACAATGCATTTTGTTTCCTTATTTGCTTTGGAGATACCTCACACACTTAAACCAACATTTCTGCTTCTTATACTTATTTTTATTTTATGTGCTTGAGTATTTTGCCTGCATGTATGTGTGTGCACCATGTGTGTGCCTGGTGACCATGGAGGTCAGAAGAAGGCATCAGATCCTCTGGAACTAGAGTCACAGATGGCTATGAAACAGTATGTGAGTGCTGGGAACTGAACCCGGGTCCTCTGGAAGAGCATTCAGCTCCATTCCTAGTGGTTGAGCCATTTCTCCTGCCCCCCAACATTTTCATTTTAACAGAGAATCATGCCAACCAGCTTCTTTGCAATCACCTCCAGATGAGAAGGGGATTTTCTTTTTAGGCTAAATATTTAATCATATCACAGTAATATTTGAATTCCTGTAGGGAAAAGGGTTAATTTAACAGGACCATAGAGTAAATGTCTCAGATAATGCATGTGTATCTCCAGCTTGAGATCTCCTCCCGCCGTACCCAGCTCCCAGTTCTTCTTCCTGCTTCCTCCCACTTTGCCCATGATTAGCTTTAGAAGTAATTTGGTGACGGCTGGAACGGAGGAGAAGAGAATAAGATTTGAGTACTAAGAATTATCTCACACTGTTTGCTAACATGTTTCATCTGACACTACAAAATGTGCATTATTACTTTCATCTTACAAGCGAATAAATCACGACTCAGAGATGCTGTGAAAAGTGTCTCTCCTGCAAAGTTATCTAGTTATCGAAATATTGTGTGAATAAGCTACTGTTTGCTGCAGTCTGTCTGACTCTAAATCTGTTTTATTCAGTACACGGCACAATGTCAGTTATGACAGTGCTAAAGGTGCAATCTCTCTCTCTCTCTCTCTCTCTCTCTCTCTCTCTCTCTCTCTCTCACACACACACACACACACACACACACACACACACACACACACACGTACTTTGGTCCTTCTTGGTACGACTGAATCGACTCTTACAAGTTGCCTTATAGCTGTACAAAAATAAGAAAACTCAAGAAAGATTAGGATACCAGCTAAGCTAGGCAATATTCACTTTGTAATGAAGGTAATGCACATTTGGGATTAGCTATATCCTATGTTCCCCAAACCTTATCACAGAAGCTGATTAATTTTAATAGGGCACACTGGCACACATTGTTATTATTATGCAAATGTGTTCGAGCAACCACTCAAAAAGGAAACAATCTAATTGCCTTTTCCCTTGGCTTCTTTTTAATTTTCTCCGTGCTGTAAACGAATGGGCTAATATTGAATATATGAGCCAATCAGAAAGAGAGGAAACATGGTAGTGCATCTTTATTACCTTTCATTTAGAAGAACTGAATTATATGGCAAAAAGTAGGCAAATGATATCATTGAACTAAATAAAATATAAATTAAATTGCAAGTGGGATTGCTTTCTTTCAATTTGGAAAAATTGATTATATTTTTCCTAAGATCTTACAAATAGGAAAAACAAGGATTAAGCATCCTTAATTATTTGTGTATTGTATATTCATTTAATGATGGTATATATGTGGTGCATATATCTCTGTTCAATAGTGAAAAAAGCTATCTTGAGAACTTGGGAGGTGTAAGACCCTGTCATTGGAGGTGGCTGGACCAGCTGGTTGAAAAATGACCTGAAGGGAATCAAGTACCCTTTGAAGATCATTCAAGGCCTTCTGGAAGTTTCTTCCAGTTCCAACTGTCTAATAGTCATACAGCTGTGGGCATGCAGCCACTTCTGCCACGTTGTATTTTACCCCTCTGCTTTCTTCATTTCTCTGAGACTGGTATTTCATGTTGAACACGATTTTACTATGTAGCTGAAGATGACCTTGAACTTCTGATACTCTTACAGCCATAGCTTAAACACTTGGATTACAGGTGTGAGCCACAATACTCAACGGATGCTATTCAAGGAATCAAATCCAGGGCTTCCTGCATACTTGGCAAACACTCTACCAAAGGTGTTTATATTCCTGCCCTGTGCCCCCTTTCAATGGCAGCCAATCAGCCTCCGTGACTGTTCCTTTATCTAACCTTTAGACCATAGGTTCTCAACCTGTGGGTTGCCTTTGGGTTGAATGACTCTTTGATGGGACCACCTAAGACGATTAGAAAACACAGATATTTACATTACAATTCATGACAGTAGCAACATTACAGTTACGAAGTAGCAATGAAAATAATTTGATGGTTGGGGAGGAGGTCATCACAACATGGAGAACTGTATTAAAGGGTCAGAGCATTAGGAAGGTTGAGAACGACTGCTCTAGATCAAGGACCTCTAGGCGACAGGCAAAATCTAGAAGGCCAAATATTTCTGGAATAGCTTTATCAGCAAAGTATAGCTCTCACATTTTTAAGTTGTCAGAAAATTTCATAATAATTATAACACTTAATATGTAACAATTATATGAAATTTAACAACATTCATAAGGCTTTGCTGAAGCACAGCTCTGCCCTTTTCTTCTGTATTATCTATGGCTGCTTTAGTCCTACAGAGAGAGAAGAGTCGGGAAAGGTATTGCATGTCTTCAGGGGTATACTACTGACCTCAGCTCTAATTGTAAAGCTCTGAGGACTAGGTTTATGGTCACTGTTCTTTATCATTGTAGCTCAAATATTTAATACAAGGTGGCTCTGATGTTGTGCTTGCTGAATGAATACATGAATGAAACATGATCTTATTCAGAATTTATAAAAGTTGTTACAATTAAGTATCCTGTAATTATGTTAGAGCTACTAGAGATCAATAAACACGTCTATTCTTTCTCAGCAAAGCAGAGATACAAACAAGAGACTGCACCAGATTTAACATGGAGGCCTGGTGCAGCTACTTAGCGTAATGCCTGGCTTCTATTCTGATGGGCCTGCACCAAACCTCACCAGTCATTAACGATTTGGGAACTCACTCTTGGAATCACTCCAGGTTATTATGTTTAAAAACCTATGACTTATTGAGACCTCGCTGAATTCCCGAAATATCTTAGGGAACTTGGTCTTTTCTTGCCTTAATGGGTTGGCAAATTTAATTCTCCCTGGAGGAATAATTGTAGGGAATTATTATTTCCTTTCAACGCACAGAGAAAGCCAGCTCAGCAATTCAGTGACAGTTGCTGCAGGTTAAGATGAACATCAACACCGCCCTCCTCCCTTCCCACAATGACAGCATCCTGAGCTGACTCTCGCTGAACAAAATTCTTTCAAACACCCACGACTTATTTTGGGGGAGACCACTTTAAACTGTTGGAAGTTGGTGAAAGATGTTTAGATGGCCTCTCACCCTCCCACTCCCTCTCTCATCCCCCCCAACCCCCACTTTGTAAAACCATTAACCACACGGTGCTAATTATCTAGCTCCTGCTTTTGCTGCACCAAATTCTCCAAGTTGCCTCCCCAGTTTGAATCCCCGTCAGGAGAGGAGTTGAAGACTCCCATTTCCTCCTACAGCGTGGTGCTCTAATTAAAGCAATAAATACGGTTCCCTTTGTGGGAGAAGCAGGCAGGGAGGAACGAACAATCTCTTCCGACCCATTAGTCTCCCAGCACAGTCTGTAGCATTTAAATTCCCGTGTAGACGGGACAGTCAGAGACCCTGTCCCCACAGGGCAGGAGAGTCTGCTGGTAGATAAATGAGGGGAGGCAGGGCACACCCAATGTCAGGCCCCTGCAGCCACTGGATGGGATATTGTCCAAGGGACAGGGGCAGGTGTCTCATGGTTTTTACCGTTCGTTCCCTATCACTTAGTTCCAGACTCATCATAAGAGCTACAGTTACAGAGTCTCAGTGATCATTTGGATCACAAACAGCTTGTAGAGAGAGCCGCATAATTTTATTCATGTGATTGGTCGTGTGTGTGTGTGTGTGTGTGTGTGTGTGTGTGTGTGTGCACTCGCGCGCATTGAGTCTTCAAGGGCACCCATATGCACACATGCAGAGATGTAAGAAAATGTCATTTAAGTATCTTCATCTGTTGCTCTCTGTCTTACTCCCTTGCAAAACGGTCTCTTATTAAACTAGAATATTCACTAGACTATACTTTTGCTAGACTTGCAGACCAGGAGTTCGCAACATCCACTGGTCCGTGTACTCCAGTGCTGACATTATAGGCATGAGTGGTCACGACCAATTTTTTTTAATGTATGTGCTAGGGATTTGAACTCAGGTCCTCATGCTTATTCTCAAGCCATCTTCCCAGCCTCCGTACTACATTTTTAAAGGTTTGCCGATTTTTTTTTCTTCTTTTCCTTTTTTTTTTTTTTAATGATACCAGGGATAGACCTTAGAGCCTTGGCGTGCTAACTTCTGAGCTATATACTCAGTTCTCCTTTTTCTCTTTTCTTTTCATTTTGAGACAGTTGTGCAGACTGACCTTGAACTTACTCTGTATGCTGGCTGGCCTAAATTTGTGATCCAGACCTGTCTATCTTTCTGAATAGCTGGGCTTACAGGAGGTCTCGCCAAGTCCAGGCAAAAATCTTTTATTATATTTGTTCTCTTTGTTCCATTTTGTCGCAGGAATAATTAATTCTGGGAGCATTGTTTGCATTATTGGTTTACATTAGTTTTAACTTTAAAAGGATTCCAAATATTCCACTAATGTGTTTTGACTATGGCCCCTTCAGTTTTCAGGTCTCTGGTTTCATATATGCTAATCAAGTTTGTCACTAGGTGTATCAGACGTGTCTGTGATAAGAAGGAGGGTCAGAACACGTCATGTTTGCATAGGACTAATTCCGGTCTAGTATCTTGACTATTTTCTTCACCAGACTCTAAGAACTTCCAGACAGATTTTTGTGACTGAATGCGGCCATAACAAAGACAAATGTCAGCAGATTGTTCTTTTCCCTTCCTGGCTCCTACAGCTATTTGAGTTTGTGATACCTTAATCTAGCTCACTCTTTATATATAAAAATGCTTTTAAATATAAAAAGCACATAAAACCAAGAGCAAGAACAAAAACCACATTGAAGCCAAATCATTTTTAATATAGATTCTCACCAGAGGTTTGTAAATATTTCATCCTTGCCACACAGATAAATAATTGAAATTATATGAGAGTTCTGGAACTTGTGCATCTCTGAGCCCTGGATTGGGTGGAACATCACTTACTAAATCAATTGGTCATTGGTTGTGTTTTCCCCTCAGGTTCTGACAAGGTTTAGTAAAGAGAAACTTTGCTGGGTTACCTTTCTCTAGTCTGTTCTGACATACCTCTAAGAATATCAGAATTACCTAGATCAATGACAGCCAGTGTAGGCACTCTGTAATAGTTTCTGCATGCTGTGTCCAGTTCAATATTATTGCCACTGTAGTGTTGGGCACCAGTTTCAGCCAACATGGCATAGATTTCTAGTCCAGATTTCCTCACAGCTGCACAGTTGTCAGGGATGACCAGTTTAGTTTGCCCTGTCTGATCTTCAGAGTCTCCTTGTACCCCAAGACACACTTTCCACTTTTCAAAACAAGCGATCAACTCTGGAGACTATTTCCATATTCTTTCCTGGGGCCATCTTTCTACCTTAGGTGTGGGATGGTCCCAACCAAGAGCAGCCACCAAGATGGCTAGGGAGCTAGCAAAGCAATTGTATTACTTTTTTACAAAATCTAGCTGAGGCTTTCCTGAGCATTCATTCATGGGTTGTGTTGTGGGGGTATTGTGTTCCCCAAAATATTGTGTACCTTAATAAACTTATCTGGGGTCAGAGACAGAACAGCCACAATATTACACAAAGGTTAGGCAGTGGTAGCATACGCCTTTAATCCTAGCATTCCAGAGACAGAAATCCCTCTGGATCTCTGTGAGTTCAAGGCCACATGGGAAACAGCCAGGCGTGGTGACCCATGCCTTTAATCCCAGAAAGCACGCCTTCAATCCCAGGGAGTGGTGGTAGAAAGCAGAAAGGTATATAAGGCAGAAACTAGAAGCATTTGGCCTGGTTAAGCTTTCAGGCTTCTAGCAGCAGTTCAGCTGAGACCCATTCTGGATGAGGACTCAGAGGCCTCCAGTCTGAGGAAATAAGACCAGCTGAGGATCCGGCAAGGTGAGGAAGCTGTGGCTTGATCTGTCTCTCTGACCTTCCAGTGTTCGCCCCAATAACTGGCCTCAGGTTTGATTTTATTAATAAGACTTTTAAGATTCATGCTACATTGTGTATGTAAAGTAACGTAATAAGGTAAGTGGATCACATTAGCAAAGTTGCTGTATGGAGATCTGAGTATCATGTTCACCTGGTTAGGTCCCCCTAAGCTTTGCAAGGTGACTGAGTTTTGCTAAAAGCAAAATGCATGGACTGGTGGGATTTCCAAATTGGGAGTCACTGGAGATACTTTAGTTTGTGACTTATTTTATGTTTGAGAGTATAATATAATTATATCATTTTCCCCTTCCCTTTTCTCCCTCCAAACCCTTCCACATACCCCTCCTTGCTCTCTTTCATATTCACGGCTCTGTTTAAATTAGTTATTGTTACATGTATATATTTATATATGTATAGTCCTGTGTATACTCTGCTCAATCTGCATAATGTATGTATATGTTTTCAGGCTGATTTAGTATTGGATAACCTTTTAGTGTACTCTTCATTGGAGAAAACTATTTCTCTTACTCTCAGCTTTCCTTAGTTGCCTTTAGTTCTCTGGGTAGGGTTGAGGCCTCCTGGGCTTTTCTAGGTCCATTTTGGTGTGTTCATTGGTGTCATCCTTGTTCAGCTCTTGCTTAGACAGTCATGTTGGTGAGATTTCACGGGTGTAGCATCTGATACTGCTAGGAGACACAATCTCACAGCAAACTCTCTGATCTCTGGCTCTCAGAATCTTTGTACCTCCTCTTCTGTAATGCTCCCTGAACCTTGGGTGTGGGGATTGTTTTGTAGATGTATCCATTGGGACTGGGCTCCACAACCTGCAAGTATTTTAATGTAACAGTTTTTAAAACACTGGTTCAGTAGTCAAATTCCGTGTAGACATAATTTGTATGATAAAGTCTATTGAATAATGGATAAAGTACAAGTGCTCTAAATAAACTGAAATCAAATGGAAGGAGAGTCATTTAACAGGCTAATGTTATCAACAGCAATTCCATACAATCTCTTCCATAAAGTAGACAAGGAAGGCATGGTTCTCCCTTTTAAATGAGACCAGCATTATGAGATAAAGTTATGAAAGGGAAAAGTACTCTAGAGATCTATGATAATCACTGGGCTAAACAGTTCTTTGCAGAATGTTAGAAGACCAAATAAAAGATTTTAGTAAATCAACTAACCTGAAGTGGTAAAAAAAATATATCAAGTTTCATTATCTAAATAATTAACTGTCTTCTACGTTAAAAACCCAGTTACTTTACACAATTATTGTTTCCAACTTGTATGGTTTCACTTCCACTTGAAGCACTTGCTTTGGCATATCATACACTTGCTGAAATTAAATTCTTAGCTTGTATTTATTCAAAATTGTCTCCATTTTACCTTACGTTTTTAAATATATTTCTGCCGGATATTGAATTCCTAGTTGGCTTTTAATCTTTTGTAATTGGAAGATGCCATTATACTGTTTTGCATTGTTTCTGAAAAATACTGCACATTAATCTCATTGTTCACCCGTCTGTGATAACTCATCCCTCCCCCCATTCTCCTCTACTTTGCTTTTAAGAATTCCCTCTTTGTTCTTATTTTAGGATTTCTCTCTGTATCCCAGCAGTTTAAATGTGTTGTGCATATGTGTGGTTTTCAGTGAATTTACTCTTCTTGGGATTTGCTGGCTTTTAACATTGATGCTTTGCTATTTTCAGCAAACAGAAATTTTACTGTTATTTTTGGAGCTATTCTGTTGCATTCTTTTTCTGGGACTCGGATTACATATACATTCTACTGCTTGGGATTCTCCCACAGGGAAAGGATGTTCTGTTCAATTTCTGTTTCAAGTCTTCCGTCTGTGAACAGTCATTGAGTTTGCTGGTCCTTTCTAGAGTACAAGCTGCAGTTTATTTCATCTGGTATGTGTATGAATGAGTGGGTTTTGAAACAATGGGATGAATGAAGGCATTGCCGCTAAGGTTAATAAACCCTACGGAAAACCATTCTGACACACTTCTATGGGTCTCCTGTGAATAACAAAAGGTAGAAGGAGAAGCTGGACATTACAGTTGCCATTAGAAATAATGTCCAGTGGACTATGAGCAAAGTGCAAAGATGTACATGTAGAAAATATAATAATACTGTTAATTTGGAAGCTAAGTAAAAAAAAACACAATTTGAGGATTGAAAAGGTAAGAAAATAAAGGAAGAGAAGAGATAAAGAGGAAGAGGAGGAGAGGGAAGGGGAAGGGAGGGAAGGGATGGGGAGGGGAAAGGGGTGGGAAGGAAGCGAAGGGTGGCCAGCGATCCTGGTCTCAGAACTATTACAGAAATGACTGAACAAATATTTTTGAGGCTGTAGTAGGTTCCAGTTGCTGCACTTAGCAGTGAAAACAATGACAAATAGAATGCAACTTCTGACCAAGAAACAACGTACAACTTCCCAAAAGAAGGCAGGTAAGTGCATCATAACACATGCAATGCACACAGCATAGGATGTATATTAAATATCATATCCCTCGGCTAATTCAAATTCTTGATGGGAATAAGCACATGTGCGTTTTCATTTCAGTTCAGATACCTGTTAGGAAAGCGTGACTCCTGACCGCAAGAGCCTCCCCTCTTACTCTCTTCCAGTGTGTTTGGCTAGACTTGGAGATACACAGAGGCAGGGAATGAACATGCTCTGTTCAAAGCTGGCGCCAAGCATAGGGTCCCACCTACAATAAGCTCGGTAGATGCATGCTGAGCAGTACTGAGAAAGAAAGGTAGCAAGGTGAATTCCCAATCCAAAGGACTTTTCACTTAGCCCCCACCCCAACATTGTAACGACTCTGTATCTTTGTCAGGAGTACTGTAACAACACATCTAGAAGGGTTCGTGCTTGTATGAGGAGATAGTGTGAGAGAGTCACTTATCTTGGACAGAATATATAAGCTACTTGTACATATACGGATATAACAGATAAGGGTGCTGATGAAGTGAGTCTCACATTCTAAGTACTGTAAGGTGGTTCAGTGAAACAATATCTGCCATGCTGAGTAAAAGCCATCTACCCACGCAGAGGTTCTAGAGCACAGAGGAGTTGTCTCTCTCCACAGACAGGTATAGGGCATAGGAATGGGTAGGAGGGTTATAACACTAAGATGGGCTTCCAACCCCATCTTCATTATGTCCTCACCTTCTAAGTAGACAATTGCCATACAATCTAATTCAAGATATGCAAGCTTCTCAGACTTCTCTACAACTGGAATTCAATTTCTGAGAACTTGTTTTGTTCCTTGGCTCTCTACGTGGCTAGAGATGCTCGGGTCCAGTCTTGTCAGCAGTATGAACGGATTTCCTTCATCAATACAAAAAGAGCTTGGTTGAGAGTTGCATGATATCATAATTGGAATCTGAAAATTAGCCCATGGGCTCTTGTTTTGAATTCTCAGGCATTAACATACATCACTATTTTGAAGGCTAATTTGTTGAAAGATTGTTATAGTTTGAACCTGAAATATTCCCAGCAGGTTCAAGTTTTGAACTTTCAGTACCTGGCCTGTGGTGATATATTGAGGGCTGTGGGGACTTCATGGGGTAGGGCATGGTTGATGAAAGTTGATCACTAAGGGACACCTTTTTCTTTTTGGGTTTTCAAGACAAGGTTTCTCTGCGTAGTTTTGGTGCCTGTCCTGGATCTCGTTCTGTAGACCAGGCTGGCCTCGAACTCACAGAGATCCGCCTGGCCCTGCCTCCCAAGTGCTGGGATTAAAGACATGTGCCACCACTGCCCGGCTAAGGGACACCTTTAAAGTTCTTTCCTGTTCTTGGTTCAGGTCCTGAACTCTGCTTCATGGTCTAAATCATGTGAAGACACACTTGTGGGAGCCCCTCCTGCCTCATTATCTTTACTGCTGTGACTTCACTGAAATCTCTCTGTACCAGTGAGCCAAAATACACCTTTTCTCCCTTGATTCTCTTAGAACTTTCGCCACATTGAGGAGAAAAGTAACAAATCACATAACTTTCCTTTGTTTTTTTTGTTTGCTTGTTTGTTTTTTAGTGCCTTATGGCACTGTACTGAGGGTAGAATGTGAAGAAAACTCATAAGTAATGAAGTTCTTGGATTATAATTACAGCAGGGGCAAAAATTGTTAGGGAAGGAAGCACTGTTTCCACAGTTTGTACTTTGGCGATACACAGTATCAGAACACTTTAGCAGATATGTGGACAAAGTAGAGAATGCCTAACTAATAAAGATGCTGTGCAGAAATACAGTACTATTTTGAGGTCTGCTACTATATCATTAACTAAGATAAAATGGCCCGCTATAACAGATTTTAAAACCCAATTCTCATTATACGATCACAGCTAGTTTATCTCTCCTATGATGTGCAAGCAGATATTCCAAAGGAACAAGTGGTTCTTCCCAATACTGACTTCCTCGTGACTTTGCCAGTTCCAACCTAAGGTTCATAAGGAATCCTCACAGTGGTTTCATCCCAGCTATTCAGAAGGGAAGTCAAGTGTGGGAAGCACCTTGTGAAGGGTTTGTGGGTGTGTGATTCTGCCTCTGTTGCACTGATAGACCTGGATCATAGTCACATTAACTAGTGTGCAGTTTAACTCTTTACCTTAACTAAGTGTCATTTTCCAAAAGGTGAGGTTGCCAAAGTTTTTAATCAACATAAAATCATTTCAATGCTCTTTAATGAAGAGACGGTCCTGTTTTTGTGGACTTGTTTTTGCCAGTTTCTCAAATGTGAGTTGGCTGTGTTTGGGTGGCTTTATTTCTGAGCTCTACTCCATTCACTGATAAATAGGTCTAGCCCTGTACCACTGCCAGGCTGTCTCAATGATTGTAAATAGCAACTCAAAATCAATAGAACTTCTCTCAACTTTATTCTTCTTGTTCAAATTTATTCTAGTCTAGTTTCCTTAATACTCAGTGCAGATTTTATAACCAGCTGGCTTCTGCCTGCAAACATCTTATAGAACTTTGATAGGAATTCAATGTTAACGTAGAGTAGATGTGTTTACAACATTGAGTTGTCCATCTGTGAATATAGCATTTCATTTATATTTTATTTTACCATTTAAAATCTTGTAGTTTTCCCAATATATGTATTCTGTACATATTTTTAGGTTTATATATAAATTTTTTGTATAGGGATAATGGTATTTTAACTCTATGTACTTTATAATTCAGAATAAATGCTGCTCTGTGTTAAATTTTTGTGTTTTAAATTTTACTTTCACATAGTTGTTGTAGAATATTATTTTAAGATGTGTTACATTTGTTTATGCTATGGAATATTTGTTCAGTGATACAGAGATGTGTTGCATTATTTTATGTTGCATTTCTTTAACTCTGTGAAGCTGTGTTACTTTGCCTGGCTAAAACACCTGATTAGTCTAATAAAGAGCTGAATGGCCAGTAGCTAGGCAGGAGAAATAGGCTAGGCTAGCAGGCAAAGAAAATAAATAGGAGAAATCTAAGCTAAAGAAGAATGAGAAGAGCTAAGAGCAAGAAAAGGAGGAGAAGAGGATGCCAGGGGCCAGCCACATAACCACACAACCACACAACCAGCCACAGAGTAAGAAGGGAAGAAAGTCATATAGAATAAAGAATGTAAAAACCCCAGAGGCAAAACGTAGTTAAAGAGAAAAGGGAAATTTAAGTTAGAAAAGCTGGCTAGAAACAAGCCAAGTTAAGGTTGGATGTTCATAATTAAGAATAAGTCTCTGTGTATTTATTTGGGAGCTGGGTGGTGGGCCCCTAAAAAGTAAGAGTTAAAGAAAAAACTACACATAGTTAACGTTAGTCTATAGAAACATGTCCCATTGGTATGTGTTGATATTATGTGACATTGCTAAGGTTACTAATTAGCTTTGTAAGCTGAACTTTTCTATGTGTATTTGTCAACTTTGGAATTTTCTACGATCAGCTTTCCTTCTACTTTTTTATTCATATGCACATAGATTGCATTTTGTATCTATATGAAAACTAGGAACCACAAATGAGAGGAAACCTCCCATGTTTGTCTAGGATTGACTTAATGTGATGATCTCCAGCTCATCTGTTTTCTGGAAAACAACATAACTTGCTCTTTCTTTATGGATTCACAAACACCATTGTGTATATTTGTCACATTTATGTACCCATTCCTGTGTTGATGGACACCTAAGTTGGTTCTACAAACTGGCTACTGCTGCCATCAATACTCATGTGCAAGTATCTCTGATGTGTTGATTTGGAGATTATTTAGTTAATACCCCAGAAGTGGTATATAGCTGGGTCCTATGGAAGGATCTTTTTTTTTTTTTTGAGGAACTTCTGTGCTTATTCCTGTAGTGGTTAACTAGATTCATCCACAACAGCTGAGTGAGGTTCATTTTCTTCCACATCTTCACCAGCATTTGCTGTTGTCTTTTTAGTGGCTGCCATTCTGATGAGGGTAGGAGGAAATCACAGTTTAATTTTAATTTGCATTTCTCTGATGCCCAGTGAGGCAGAACATTCTTTTCATATGTTTGTTGGCCATTTTACAACATCGCTTGAGGACTATATGTTCTTTTCATTAGTCTATTTACTCAGTGTGTTTGATTCTGTGGTTGTTTATTGTCTATGTATTCTAGATAGCAATCCTCTATATTGGATATATAGCTAGCAAAGGTTCTCTCCCATTCTCTAGACTGACGTTCATTAGTTATTACTGAGTAGAAACTTTATGTCAGTAAGTCCCATTTGCCAAAGGTTGGCATTGCTTCCTGAGTGACTGGAGTTCTATTCAGAAAGTCCTTATTTATACCAGCATCTTAACATGTTTTTCCCAATTTTTCCTCCAACAATTTCAGAGTTTCAGGTCTTAAATCAAGGTCCTTGATTCATTTTGTAGTTTATTTGTGTACAGGATCATAGTTAAGAGTGTAGTTTCATTCTTCTATGTGTGAATATTCATTTTTGTGAGCACAATTTATTAAAGAGTTTATCTTTTCTCCAATGTACATATTTTGGTATCTTCATCAAAAGCCAGATGGCTCTAGTAGTGTGGGGTTATGTCTGGGTCCCCCACTGTACTTCCTTGGTCAACATGACTATTTTTATGCAAGTGTCGTGCTATTTTCATTACCATGGTTTCATAATAAAGTTGTGATTAGGTATGGGACTATCTTCAACATTGTTCTTTTTGCTAAGAAAGGTTTCAGACACTAGGGATCTTTTGTGCTTCCTTATGAACTGTAAGGTTCTTTTCATTCTATTTGTATGAAGAACAACAATGTAGATTTTTACTTTTATTGAAATTTAAAATGTGTGTGTGCATGTGTGTACATGTGCATTAGCCACTGCTGACATGTAAAGGTCAGAGGACAGTTCTCAGCAGTCAGCTCTCTCTTTCTACCATGTCGGCCTGGGACTGCATTCAGGTTTGCAGGCTTGGCAGCAGGTACTTCTGTCTGTTGAGCAAATGCATCACCCCAACAATGGAGTTTTGATGGGATTGCATGGAATCTGTAGATTGCTTTCAGCACTGTAG
The DNA here is from genome assembly GCA_902168415.1 of Peromyscus melanophrys. Taxonomy (NCBI): domain Eukaryota; kingdom Metazoa; phylum Chordata; class Mammalia; order Rodentia; family Cricetidae; genus Peromyscus; species Peromyscus melanophrys. The sequence continues at coordinate 11,293 of CABHPR010137000.1, read as the reverse complement.
ACATTTCTACATTATTAATTATTTCAGCACATAAGTATGGGACTTCTTTCCATCTTCAGCTTTTCAAGTTTTCATTTTAGAAGTTTTTCACTTTTTGACTAGGTTTATTCTAAGGTGATTTTTGAGGCAATTATGAACACAAAGTGCTTTGTTTGTTTATCAATTCTGATGTTCTGATGGAATTTTATTTATGGTATCATATAAAAGAAACTACATAAGAAATTAATAAACAGACCAACACATAAATAAATAATCTTCAAATAAAAATATCTTGGCTTCTTTTTCTCTCTCTATCCCTTTCATTTCCTCCTCTTGTCTTACTGCTCTAGCTGGGAGTTCAAGCACTGTATTGAATAAGAATGGCAATCAAGTCAACTTCATTCCACAGATGGTTCAACATGTGCAAATCAAAAAATAAATACATGCAGGAGAGAAATCACATGATCATCTCAAGCAACAAAAATGCAACACCTCTTTATGATAGAAACCTTGAAGAAACCAGGAACTGAAGGAATAGATCACTACATAATAAAAGCTTTATGTGACATACTTATTTAGTATAATATACGGAACAGGAAAAACTTAAAGCATTTCCACTAAATTCAAGAACAAGACAAAGGCACTGAAGATTTTTAAATGGCTTTTGTGCACCAACCAACATGATCACGTTGTCTTTCTTATTTAGCTTGTTAATATATATAAACCAATAAATATAACAGTCAATATAGAATAAAATCTAACCATAATATGTTGAATCGTACTGATTTTTTTTTAAACTACAGAATCAGCCTCATACTCTTAGGGTAAGTATTTCTTGGTTATAAGATATTTTTATTGACAAATTTGGTTTGTTCATTTGTGTTTAGGAATTTTGCACTTGTCATAAGGAAGGATTTTGTATTATTTTGCATCTTTGTTTGCTTCTAGCACTAAGGTAAAGCTAGCTTCATAAAATGAGTTGAAATTCTCCCTTTATTGTTTGAAGGAAATGATGTAGAATCCACAGTGTTTGGCAGAATTTTTAAATAAAACCATTAGTAACTGGAGGTTTACTTCTTAGCTAACTAACTTTTTAAGAAAAAATATAAATATTGTATTTTTCAACTCAGAAGCTTCTACTTTTTGAAGTTTCTAAATATCTTTTGAGTTTTCTTGCCTATTCATTTATTTTTCATCATTTTCTATGGATCCTTACATATAATGACAATAATAATTCTTATTAGAACAATATATGACATGCTGGTTTTTTGCAGTGTCCTGCTCATCTGTGGCACAGTTAGTATTAAGTTTTCATGGTGAGGGTGATGGGAGATATTACTTTCTAGCTTCTTCACCCATCACTTCCTTTATATGAAATTGGGTGTAGGATCACAGTAGAGACCGGATTATGCTGTCATCTTGTCTGGTCTAATCATGAGTGTGTGACTCACTTCTGGGTGCAGTATTTCAATTGAGAAAACAATCATTTACATTTCGCCCTGTGCTAAGCTAGTCTGGGATTGGTCCACAGCATTCATGAAGAACTCTGCTCTCCACATCCAGCTTAGCTGCTGTAAGCACAAGTGATGAAGTGTTTGACTTCCCTTGCTGATGCTTCCACCATAAACCAAATCACCTTTGCATGTGGCGTGATTTCAGGCTAATTTAAAAGCACAGAAGAATGCCAAGAAGGGTACAAGTTCCTTCTGGGCTTGGGTCTTAGTTCCATTAGAAATTTTGCAGCAAAATTGGGGAGTGAGGTGAGTATTGAAGTCTATAGTCATTTCAAGAGAATTGTTAGTGCATGTGAGGTTTCCCTGGATCTAATCTGTTCCATCTGCTGCCATCATTGCCACGAACTCTATGACTTCTTCTGAACTCAATAAATGTAGTGCTTTCTTTTCTCCTGCAGCCTCTGCCAGCTCTCCCTTTTTCCAGAAGCTGCCACGCTTCTGAAGTATACTTTCTCTATAAGCTAGTTCATTAAGACGTTTTGCATAATATTCTCTTTAGTATTCTGCTAGATAATATGTTAGTTAATTTTACATGTCAAGCTGCCTAGATCATGGGATGTCTAGATATTTGGTCTGTGAATGGTATTTAGGAATGAGATTAACATCTAAATTTGTACAGTGATGAAGTAGGCTGCTCCCTCTAATATGGCTGGGCCTCACTCAATCAGATGAATGTCTAAATAAAACAGAAAGGCTGAGGCCTTCACTGGTGAGAGGAAACTACTCCCACCCCATCACTCAAGCATGGACTTCACCCTGTTTCAGCTCTCAGGCTTTTAATGAGATGTTGGCTCCTTCTGCATCTCAACTACGATGGCTTTAAATTTCACACCATCAATTCTCCTGGTCCTCAGGCTTTCAGACTCAGACCACACCATCAACCCTGCAGTTTCTCCAGCTGCCAATTCCCACTCTTGTACCATCTCAATCTCCATAACTGTGTGAGCCAATTCATATACACATATACATATTCATGTAGCAATACACATAATCTATATAAAAATCACATTGATTGGTATGGATATAATGTCTATATATAGAATCTCCTATTGATTCTATTCCACTGGTTAACTCTGACCAATACCAGTATGTTTTCGATGTTATATTACTTGCATTTTATTGTTTTGTTTTGATACTAGTGAGACAGGCTGAAGATCTTCAATATTTTACCCGACATAGATCTTCAGAACAATGCTTGTGTATCCCTATATAAAGAATGGATAAATGGCATGCAGGTGATAGCAGAAGAAAATCTCTGGATATTTGGCTGAATTACCACATCCAGCTGCATCCCTATTAGACACTCAAGAGTTTCATCATATTCGTGATGTTAATGGTCAGAAGAACCAGAAAATGAGCATTATTTTCAAAAGATTGTAAGATTCCTTCTAGGAGACATTAGGATCAGCTTTGTTCTAGCAAACATATGAAGGCCAATGAGTGTGAGTTGCAAGAAGTCTTGTCTTAGCTTCGACGACCCCCCTCAGCAAGCATACTCTGAAAAGCGACTACATGGCACTCACTCTTCTTGAGCTTAAAAATGTGATCAAGGGGGCTGGAGAGGTGGCTCAGAGGTTAAGAGCACTGCTTGCTCTTCCAAAGGTCCTGAGTTCAATTCCCAGCAACCACATGGTGGCTCACAACCATCTGTAATGAGATCTGGTGCCCTCTTCTGGCCTGCAGATAGATGTGCAGACAGAACACTATACATAATAAATAAATAAATCTTTAAAAAAAATGTGACCAAGGAAGACAGAAGGAGTTTGCAGCCTAGGAAGGGGAACTTAAGCAGGGAGACACCTAAGAAGTCAATGGGAAGAAAGCTGAAGTGTCAAGAATGGAAAAGGTGATGCTAAAGTGGCTGCTGTTCTTGCAGAATCTGAATGATTATGGAGTACAGCTTTGAAGAGAGACTTAAATAAGAATGGGAGTTGCCTTGGATGACCTCTTAGATGACCTCTCACTGTGAGGAGCTCCCAATCATTGGTACCTACAGAAATAACCTACAGAAACTAACATAGCTTCTGCTACTAGCATTCAATGACAGTTGAAGCGATTGTTCTCTTCCTTGGGGAACAAAAGATGGGGTGACTATTCTCACTGCCAACCAGCGAGACTCCTCCGTGTCAGGAGTACCCTGATTCTTCCATGTAATTTGTTATGTTAACATACGGTTCCACCACCTTCTACAGAGCCCTTTGTTTCAGCTGTCATGGTTCCATCCCTTAATTCTGAACAGGACCCCTGTATACTTTATGTAAGTTGCCCTTTTCCTTTCCTGGATAGCAGTTACCTTAGTCTCTGACTTCATGGATTTTGTGTGTGTGTGTGTGTGTGTGTGTGTGTGTGTGTGTGTGTGTGTGTGTGTGCTCGTTTTGACAGTCCCCATCCCCATCAACCTGCAAGGTCTATGTGAGTCAGGAGTGTAGGTCTGGCCACTTTATATGCAGGATGTAGCTTTCTTCCTGACACATGACGAAGTGCAGTGCATCCAAATGTCGCAGTGAGCACTCTGTTAACTGAGTGCCATGCCTGGGGAGTACGGTTTGTACATCTCGAAGTCATAAAGGAGTTGGGGGATTGGCCTATTTCTGTGAAGCCACGAAGAAAAAAGAATTTCTCTAGGGCTGGGTCTCTTCATAACTTTTCCTCCATTCTTGAATCGCTAGAACTGGGGAGGGGCCTCACAACTTACCTAAGGCCTCATTGAAGAAGAAAACTTCAACCTACAGCCAGGAACAAGCTATGAATATGTATGAATCCATGGATACATAGGGCATGTTTTCAGAGCTGCTTTCTCAGAAATATTTTGGAAAACACACACAAACAAATAAAAACAACCTTCTCAATCCATCCAACTTGGGTTTGAAATTCATCCCAAGCCTTTGACCCTAAAGTAGCCAGGATGAGAAGGGTGTGTGTGTGTGTGTGTGTGTGTGTGTGTGTGTGTGTGTGTGTGTGTGTGTGTTGGGGGAGGAGGTGCTGGTCTGGTGGTAGGCCACTGACCGCTGAAAGTCTAGCCCTCATGTGCACACATCCCCTGGGGCCCTGGTGCTGAAGGAGCCCGCACGACCTGCCTTGTGGGGCTAACTGCTGACAGCTTTCTGACTGTGCCGGTCACCACAGTAACTTTCCGAAACCTCCCACAGCGGGGTTGGGGGAGGGGAACCCAAAAATCCCAAATATAATTTAATTTCCAGGGCAAAGATTTTCATGTAGAAAAATGACCGAAGCTTTTCCTAGAGGAGAGGCTGCACTCTCTCGCATGACCACACTGCCCCCTTGAGCATTAAGCTGAAACCCTGCACAGAGCCCAGCTTCAGTTGCAGTCTGGATAGAGCAAGCCATCCACCGGAACAGAGCCAGGAAACAGATAGAGACAGGCAGAAGACCAAATAAAAATGAATATCATGAATATCATGGTCCTCTTCTAAAAGCTGGAGCGAGATCATCTCAGCTTCAAGAAAATCAAGTAATCATCTTGTCTGAGAAAAGATTATGCGACAAGTCGATGCTGGCCATGGGAGAGGAAGGCTTGGAGTTTTGCGGGACTTTCTAACCCTACTCAGTTTGATGGAAAAGGAAAATTACAAAATCTGTCAAGAAGTCACAAATTCAGCTGAGAGAAGGAGATGGCTCAGCCCAAGGAGTGATGATCAATAGTCAAATGGGACTGTATTCTGCAAGGATGTCCTCTTCTGGGAATTGAACAGAGATGTTCAGGAAATAGGAAGGATACTTACAGGACTCCCAAGAGCACATGGTTAGATAGATACAAGGGGGGCACATCAAGATGACTATGTAGTCTTTTATATATCATTTGAATTTTTACCTTAAAGGAAATGGGAAGATGTTTAGTGGGATGTCCTGCCTGTCAATCAGTCTTTGATAAAATCAGAACTCATTGCAAAGGACTAATGCCCAAGACCCAAGCAAAGGTAGACAGATCTGAGAAGAAATAAGACAATATGACTCAATACATGAGATAGAGCATTCTGTGTTACTATATGGCCTTAATATAATGAATAGACATTTTAGCCTTTCTAATATTTACCATTGTGTAATAGACTGATGCATGTAGCATGAGTCTTAAAGAGTCTTATTAATAAAATCCAACCCGAGGCCAGTTATTGGGGTGAACACTGGAAGGTCAGAGAGACAGAATAAGCCACAGCTATCTCACCTAGCCGGATCCTCAGCTGGTCTTGTTTCCTCAGACTGGATGCCCCGAGCCCTCATCCAGAATGGGTCTCAGCTGAACTGCTGCTAGAAGCCTGAAAGCTTAACCAGCCACATGCTTCTCCAGGCCAAAGGCTTCTCCAGGCCAAAGGCCTCTCCAGGGCAAATGCCTCTAGTTTCTGGTCCTCATGCTTTATATACCTTTCTGCTTTCTACCACCACTCCCTGGGATTAAAGGTGTGGCTTTCTGGGATTAAAGGTGTGTATCACCGTGCCTGGCCGTTTCCAATGTGGCCTTGAACTCACAGAGATCCAGAGGGATTTCTGTCTCTGGAATGCTAGGATTAAAGGTGTGTGCTACCACTGCCTATCCTCATGTTTAACATTGTGGCTGTCCTGTTCTCTGACCCCAGATAAGTTTATTAGCATACACAATAGTTTGGGGAACACAATACCCCCACAGATGCAGTTAATATAACCTGACTTTTTAACATGTTTACAGGATGGTGATGCATTAGGAACCAGCTTCTGGTATTTGTACACTTTCTCATAGACTCTAAACAGTTCCATATTCTTTGTGTTTTCTTGGCTTCTCAGACATGGCCATTCCCATGTGCTATCCAGGGCCAGACTTATTTGTGAATTTCCTGTCTTTTAGCTGATCTATAATCCACCCACATTTTCCCAGGGGCTGAAGACAGCATGAACCCTCATTGCCCACCTGAGCCATGAAACCCCAGCATCAATTCTTTTGGTTTTCCTTTGGAAACAAAAGCCACTGGAGTATACCTTTGTAGAGTCTGATAGCCATAGAGCACAGAGCCATGGAAACTGAAAACAGAACCAGAAAACATATTTATTCTTTCCCCTGAGCACTTTTGCAAGGCGGGAATGATGACGCAGCCTCACTGGCGGGCCATAAATTGTCCAATTTCTTCACGCCTCCAAGCTGACGCCAAGCTGTCACCAAGATCTGGTCTTGATCTTTCTAGTCTGGCGCTTCGCTTTTGCAAACTCCAGCCTGGCTCCTTGCAGGCCCTTTCTGATTAACTTGGGATCTGGAGTTCCTCAGTCTAATTCTGCCCATTCAAGAAGTGATGTAACAACACATGGTTTCCTGGGACTTCCAGAATCTCAATGAAAATAAGGCGATGGAAAAACCATGTAGCTTAAACCAACACGGGTCCCATTTGCTCTGAGATTTGACAGCCAGCCTGCATTACAAGTGACCAGTCATTGTGGACTTTCCTGACCATATTATTTAATGTTGTGACCTGCCTGCTACCCCTAACTCCCTTGCCTCATCCCAGTTCTTGTGTGGCCTTCCATTTCCACTCGCTTATTTTAGCTATTGTTTTCTGCCCGCCGACCACTTCCTCCCCAACACCAAATCTCAGCTTCACAGGCCAAAAATGTTTGTTTTTTGCTTTGCTCAGTGCGGTAATTAAAGAGTTTATAAATGTGGCTTGTATGTGATGTGCTCAACAGATGTTTTCTAAACACACAAGCATGTGTGTGTTTATGCATCTCTGTCCACACATACACTTGCACATCTGTATTTCAATAAGAACTAGGGAGGTAGCTAAATAGAGGGAAATAGTAGAGGTGCAAATGAGTTTGCAAGAGTACCTAGGAAAAGAGATGGGTGAGAAAGAGAGAACATGGCATCATCAGAGGCAACAAGAGTGACACTCACCATGGCCATACCTCTGGTCACAATGGGTTCTGCACAAGTTATTAGCACAACCAGTTTTACTGTTACTTACTGTATCACAGAGGAATGACTGGAAGTGAGTCTCTTCTGGGAAATCCAGGACGTCTCTATGTCATTGTTCAGACCTCAGTCAAAGAATCATGGCCTCTCCTTACGTGTGATATCAGCCTGAGATTTAGAACTATCTGTCCCTGGAGCACACTCCATACCATAGATCCTGTCATCACTTTTACTTGGAGATGTGAAATGAAACACAGAGTTCTTCTCAATGCAAAGGGCCAACTTGCGGGGCTACATCACAAATTAGCTCTAAGCCAAGCTCGGTAAAGCGAACGCTATCTGAAGACCATGGTAACGTGAGACACTACTGTGCTACCCTAGTCCCACCCCAACCTTATGAGGTGGTATTCTAAGCCTCATTCTAGGGCAGTGGTTCTCAACCTTCCTAATGCTGCAACCCTTTAACACAGTTCCTCATGTTCTGGTAACCCCCAACCATAAAATTATTTCGTTGCTACTTCATAACTGTAATTTGCTACTGTTATGAATCATAATGTAAATATCTGATATTCAGGCTATCTAATATCTGACCCCCAAAAGGGTCATGGCCCATGGGTTGAGAGCCACTCTAGGGCATTTATGGAGCCCCAGTATTTTCCTTCCTTCCCACAATCTAGTCTCTGTTCTGGAGACCTCTAGACTATGCTTTAACACTTCAAGTGCTCCCTTCATCGGGGTGTTTTGGAAGCTTTCACTGCAAAAGGGGGCTGCTATTTCTCCCTTTCTCTTCTTCTCAGAACACACACACACACACACACACACACACACACACACACACACACACA
>CABHPR010136999.1:0-38101 GCA_902168415.1 Peromyscus melanophrys | reverse complement strand
AATATAACACCTAAATACAATCTGTTTGGTATAGATACTTGTATGAATGTTCTCAGAGCTGACCATTTAGTAACCAGTTGGTTTGTTCTTCCCTGGGGAAGACCATTTCCTCTGCTCTCAGCATTACTTAGTTGCCTATAGTTCTTTGTGGAGGCTTAACTTCTTTGTGCTTTTTCTGTCATTTTTGACATGTCTATTAGTGTCAGTCTTGTTCAGCTCATGTGTAAGCAGTCATATTCGTGAGATTTATGGGTATATCTTCTGACATTACTAGGAGACAAATCTCACAGAAGAGTCCGAATAGTGTAGTGGTATTTGCTCTGCCCATGACCTTGGGCTATATGACCTAAAGGAGGCAGTGCTTCCTGCCTTTGTATGTGGCCTCTTATAAGGAAAGGAAGAAGGGTCACATGCCCCTTCTCTCTGCGCCTGCCTGCAAGGTGGATTTGATCCTGGTCAGATCAGAGGACGAGTTCTGCTGTCTACTCCGTTCTGTAATCGTGAGTGTATTACCTCATTTTATATCTTAATAAATTCTGTTACCTATTTAATAGACTCATGTGGATTAATTTTAATATAACAGTCTTTCTGCACTTCTTCCATAATTTTTCCTGAGCTTTAAGATTAATGATTGTTCTATAGATTTCCAGATATTACTAAAATAAATCCAGCAGCCTAGAAAATAAGTAATTTGAAATTATGGGTAGCAGACAGTCTTCCTACCAGCTAGAATATATTCAATGTTATTGAATGGGAAAAGGCTAGGGGCACTTGCTGAGAATAAAAAGGATGTCCGTGTGTTCCCTAAATCTCAAAGCAGCTCAGAGTCATTTCACCCTACTTAACTAATACAGTTGTATTTAAGTTTCCTCAGACTTTTCACCAACAAATGTAATGCCAGTACTGATGACATCATATGGAAGAGACAAAGTGGAGCTAACATATTGCTAGATTGTATTTTTGTCATATAAATATTTTATATCTATTATGTAAATCTAAATTAAATATATTGCTGTTAACTTTTTCCAAATATAATTTCAACAAAGCAAAATCACTGTAATGTGCTGATTGAAATCTGATTCACAAGGTTTAAAAGCCTACTGGTAGAATAACGGAATGGTTAAGATGTGTTATTTTCTTCATCACCTTAGAGTCTGCACCTGAACCTACTGATAACTACCATCTGTGGCCCTGCAGCCCCACTGACAGCTCCACGACTGTGGCCGGGTGGGACTTCCCAGTCCTGCTGGCACTGGCTCTGCAGCTGCCACCAAATGTACTTTTTAACTAAGTCTCCAGTGTTCTATTTACCAATAAAGACTCAAGATTCAGATGTTGAAGTGAAAATCTGCTAGCTCAGAGAAGCTGAGAAGTAATAATGTGAGCTTTCATTTTGGCCAGAGACCCAGCAAGAGGGTGTGTCTCCTCTCATCCCCAAACACAAAATGACCACAAAACTTCAAGCCAGTCCCCACTCTTTCCTGTGTGTCTCTCTATCTGTCTTCCTGGCTCCTCTGGACTCCTCATGGCTAATTTCTGTCAACTGGTTGCTGGCTCTGCTCCATGATCTGAGGTTGATTTTATTAACACAGTCTGGGATCTCACAGTGATATCAAATATCCTACAACAAATATGTAAGTATATTTAGTGCCTTCTGGTTGAGTTCACAGATAACTATATGCCCCAGGGAACTTAAATTTTTAATTTAAATTATTTATTCCATTAGTTATTCCCTAAAAAATGAGGGAATTATATGTTATGCTCTCTAGTATACTTTAAATTTTAATTTTTATAAACTAGTACTAGTTTTAACCATATGCTTCTAAAGTATAGATGGCTGGTCTATTATTCAAGAATTAGAAGCAGATACACACAAAGGTCACAGTGATGACAATATTCTGGTAGATAAAGTGAGTAAAGGAAAAATCCAAGTTCTTTGATCTTCAAACCCTATAATAATCAATCAGTTTCCACCACTGAACAAAACCTAAACAGGAAGGAATCAACAAGGGTTTCTGTGAGACACAGCCTCTCAGGAGGATGAGGAATGCAGAGGAGGGTCTGCGGTCAGTACACTACCTCGCTGCTGTAAAAAATCCAAGTGTAATACTGACAGCAATGTTCATTGGCTCAAAAATTTTGTGGTCCCATTACTAATTTCATGCTTATAAAGGTAATGCTTTTAATACTGCACAGACAACTAGATACAGCATTAAAACTAAAGGCTACAGAGTCAGCCTATAGGATCCCTTAATAATGCCATTATGAAGAATAAGGAGGAGACAGGATAATCAATCAAATGTTAACATGCAATAACCTAAGAATGAATAAATTTGTTAAACCAATAGCTGATGGCAGCTGTGACCAAAGAAATAAACATCTGAGAAGTAGGCTTTCATCCTGATTCATGTGGCACTCTGAGCTAAGTATTTATTTCCCAAGGCAAAATGACACAGAATTTATGGTTAACAAAAATATTTAGTACTACGCAATGCTAATACACATTTTAGTGTGTAAAACAGAAAATTCGTGGTTTACATGAGTCAAGACAAAGCACCAGAGATCTTTGATGCATAATGATAGAACACCGAAACTTCAGTGCCCTTGCCACATATACTATGATTTAAAAAAAATCTATTATTTTGAAAAATACACTCTTAAATAACTGCCTATTTCAGAAAGCTATGATTTGAATTCAGTTTGGAAATGCATTGGGTTTATAGATTCAATTAAGGGAGATTGACATCTGTACAAAGCTGTGTATCCTCAGAGAATGGAGCTAGAAGTTTAGGGAATTGAAAGCAGGCTGTTTCAAGGAAAAAGTATAGAAAAGGAAACTGCTGCCAGACAGCACTCCCACACATCTTAGAGATGCTTGATTTTCCTAGAATATAAAATACCTAAAGTTAATGTATTTGGTTCCTCAGTATAAAGTAGCAAATGTCACAAGCGAGATGTCTTTTTTTTTTTTTTTTTTTTTTTTTTTTTGGTTTTTCGAGACAGGGTTTCTCTGTGTAGCTTTGTGCCTTTCCTGGAACTCGCTTTGAAGACCAGGCTGGCCTCGAACTCACAGAGATCCGCCTGGCTCTGCCTCCCGAGTGCTGGGATTAAAGGCGTGTGCCACCACCACCCAGCGCAAGATGTCTTAACAATAGTTCATATTTCCTTATAAAGTTATGGTTTGGAAGATCAAGGTGTTAACAGGCTTGTTTTGTCTGTAGTTATAATTACTGACTTGCAGAAATCCATCCATTATGGGCTTTGGGGAGATGGTTCAGTGGTTGCAATATTTATTGTGTTATGAAGATTGTAGTTCTAATAATCTCCAGGACCCACATAAAAGCAAAGCAAATGTGGCAGTTGCCTCTAATTTTAGCACTTCAGAAACAGGGAAGAGGTGGATCTCTGGATCAAGTTGGCTAGATAAGCCAACAGAGTGGGTCAGATACAGGTCCAATGAGAGACATTACTTCAATAAAATAAACAGAGACTGTGGAGGAGGATAGAAGATATCAACACCAGGCCTCCATTATCCATACACACCATGGACCCACACATACATGATTACCTCAAACATGAAAATATACACACATGAGGCATGCACACATACACATGCACCAAAAGCAGAAAAGGAAGACAGAAAGAAAACTTGTGTCCTTTTTTAACTTCTTCTCTATTCCTGAAAATTCCAAACATTTCTTTTTCTTCCTATCGGAATATAAATCACATTAGATTAATTCCCATGCTTTTGTCTAGTGAAAGTTTAGATGCACATTTATAGCTTTACTACACACAAGAGCCATGATGCATAACTAACCTAGGTGTCCATCAGTAGGTAAATGAGTAAGAAAGACACAGTTTATGTATACAATAGACTTTATTAATCCATAAAGAGTGACATTATCTCTTTTGTATAAAAATAGATGGAAATGGATATCTTTATGTTAGGTAAAGTTACCTAGAATCAGAAATCATATTTGTTCACTAATTCTAAAATTAATAATGTCATTGCTATCTCAAGTGTATATTAAATGGACTCTATATGAATTTACATATAGATACCAATAATATTCAGAAATAGTCAATCCATTTGACAGAGAGTGAAGGCACATTGAAGAGATGGTAAGGAAGGCAAGGATGGAGAACGTGATATAACTCTATTTCAATTATTTTTTCAGTAAATTACTTTTAATAATTTTAAACAATATTCTATGCTCCATGTTAATGACAAAACATATAATTTGAATATTAATGTAATTTGTTGGTTTCATCTTTTGTATGACCAATTAATTTCAATGATCATTGTTTACCACTCATGAAAATGTCATCAGAGAAAAATCATATCTCTGTATTATTAAATCTGAGCTTTGTAGATTTTTAGAGTATTATTATTTACTCTGTGGGCCACACATGACTACAACATAATAATTTGGTCATACTAAATCTAGTATTGTTTGTCATTACTTTGATGAATGTTTATATTATAAAACTGTAGACTTACTATGTCTCTTTAAGCAATTAATTTTTATAATTATTATATTTTTCTAGGCAACTTGGTATGCTCACATGGATATACAGAATAGCTTTTATAACATATTTAAATTCTGAACGAGATCTAAACATTATTCATTTTTCTCATTCAATGTACTAAAAATTCATATTTATCTGCTTTATACATTACATCATCAGTACTTCATTTTGAGCATTTTCAATTTTAAAGGCCATTTTTTTTCTTTTTCTTTTTTTGAGACAGGGTTTCTCTATGTAGTTCTTGTGCCTGTCCTGGATCTCACCTTGTAGACCAGGCTGGCCTCGAACTCACAGCTATCTGCCTGGCTCTGCCTCCCCAGTGCTGAGATTAAAGGCATGTGCCATCACCGCCTGGCTTAAAGGCCATTTTATACTGATAAATATATATTAAAATATGTATATAATTTTACATTTAATCAATAAAAACTGACTTAGTAACTGTCCTTTGTTTAAAAAAACCATAATTTATTTTGATATATAGTAATGTGCAACACAGTAGATAAGAATTGTCAGGAAAGAGCAGCAGTAGGTCATCACAAGTAACAGATAGTTTGGATGTGAGATATATTGAGAACTCGGCAGGCTCACGTGATGACTTCATTCCCTAATGCACTGTAAACTATCACAATCAGTTCAAGGCCAGCTCTGCCTTGATTCTCAGAATCGCTTCAGAGCCAATAACATAACAAAATCTGAATGTGACTTCTAAGTTATTTATTCTCATGGTTCATTTCAATGGAATTTTTTCAATCACCTAATACAAATCAGTCATCATAGCAAAACTGTTTTTGAAACCTGAAGAAAACATTTGAGCTCTCTAATATATAATCAGTTACCAAGTATTATCCAGTTTCTATGTATCACGTATTGTGCTAGATACTTTACAGATATTTGGTTGCTATTTACAAGTAACTTCCAAGGGCATTGTATCCTCCCTGTTCTACACTGATGGACACCAAGGCTTAAAGAGGAAAAGCAGTCTTGCTATGCCTGCCCTGTATGCATTGCAGTCTCATCTGCCAGGTTACTTATGCTTCAGTCTGTCCTCTTCCCCATTCTGTTATCCTGCCTTGCTACTTAGCCTACTCAGTAGAAAATCCACTTACAGTGATGAGAGTTAAGCCATCTCTAAAATAGTAGCAGAAATAGTACAGATTTGCTTTAATCCTCAACTCAATATATTTCAGGGATTGGGAAGGAGAATCATCCACAGAAGCAGGTTTATTACTTTGTTTGATACCAGGTAGATATCAGGGATAATACAGTCTTATCTCAAGTACAAAGTGTGGCTCACTGTGTAATACATGTTGTTTGACAATTATAACTTATCATCAGATTTCTAATAATCTCTGTGTTGTTTATATTTTTGAGGAAGTGGTAAATAGTAATACTTTTAATCACAATATTATTTGAAATTACCCCAAACTAATGTGGAATTAAAATTTGTGAAACCACATCTGGGTTCTTAGGAATTGAGTTTTTTTTCTCTGATGTATCAAAATTATTGTCAATTAACTTAGAGTTCTCTGTATGTGTGTGAGTGTGTGAGTGTGTATGTGTGTGTGTGTGTTTGTAATTGGATACTGTGAAAACCTTGCCTTGGTACTAACTCTAGATCTATTTATTCCGTTAAAACTCTGCTGTAGCTTTCCCTGTGCTTTTCTTGAGATAGACTCTACACTGTTTCCTTCTGCTTTATTTATAAGGGTCTTACATCTTTGTAAATTATGTGTTATACAAACTGTCTAATGGCCAGCTCACACTAGACCTGCCCTCTGTTGACTTGTCTTATTTAAAATGATGGAGATGGAGATTTTTCTGTGTTAAGACTGTTGCTGCATTTTCCAAACCTTTGCATTGGCTTTGAAGTATAAAGTTGTTTTATGTATTTGTTTGATCTCACCTAATCCATAAATTCTTTTTGATGAGGCTGTCTCCCCCTGTTTCATCTAGCACAGAAAAAAAAATCAGTAGATTCTTAGGTAATGTTCTTTGAGAGAATAATTTAAAAATAAAAGCAAAATCATACCAATTTCATAATGATCCAAATTTATTCTCAATTTCTATTAATTTTATAATCATGGAATCTTATTTAGTAAGATCTAAGTTTATTTACCTCATTTTATAGTTAATATTTTACTTACTACATGTACTTCTTATATTTATTTTAGCTATTTCTAAATCATTTACATTTAAATTCAGTTTTAACCTTTGAAAGCATATTATATAGATATTGTACATTGAAACTTCATATGACAGATCCTACACACTTGAATTGGGGAAAATGACAGGCATGAAAAAGAGTTTAAACTTCCATCGTGTATTGCACTCCTCAGCATTATAGATCAGCCACTCCCAAGCCCTAGAAAGTAACTCCATTCAAATGTCACAGCTCAATTAGAACACTCACAGTTGATAGAACCTGAAACTCTGGCTTCATTTTAATGACCATATCCTTCCACTGTTGAAAGCAAATGTGAGAGACTAACTATCTTGCAAATGTGTCCCTGGTTGAGAACGCTAAAAAAAAAAGAACGGATGATATTTGATCTCAGAGTAGTAGAGATCATTTTCAAAACAAACTGTGTTACAATGACAAATATATTTACAGATTCCCACTTTTAGTTTTGGCAGGAGGATTTTAAAGAATAATAAATGAGATATTTGGGACAAGAAATGATGTGAAGGAAAGGTTATCTGAATGCTTTCTTTGGGAAATTTCAAAATGCCAACAGAGTGCAAATTTAATTTTCGTGGAAGTCAGTCACACTACAGATCAGAAAGCCCTTGTACTGTTAAAGTTAAAGAATTACAAAAGAAAGATGCTTGGGGATAAGACAGGGAAAAGCCTAGGAGACATGAACCCTACAAAAAGAGGGAAAGACAACTAAAGAAAACTGAACAAGAGAGGTGCCACTACGCAGGGAAGAGCACACCAATAGGTTGTCCAGAGCCACATCACCAGCCCTGAGAACATACTTACATATAACATTATACAGACTAAGTAAGTTATAGTTAGGAGTATATATGTATGTACATGTAAGTATGCAATAACAATTTGTGAAAGAGTCCATGAGTTTGAGGGCTATTTCATGTATGTGCGGGGTGTATGGAAGGGTTTGGAGGGAGGAAAAGGAAGAGAGAAATGTTGCAAAAATATTTTAATCTCAAAAATAAAATTAAAAAAAAGGAAAGAGGTGGGGAGTGGGGTGCCTTTAGGTAACTGGTGTGCAACAATTGGTCTAGCCTCCTCTATCTAAAGGGAACAACTAGAGAAAATTCCATTCTCATGATCTTCTGCTTAATGAAGTAATATGGCTTGTAGGACTTTGAAGGATATTCTAAATGTTCAAAAGAGAAATTGTCCCTACCATGAGTGCATAGCTGAAGATGTTTATCTCATTAAGTTAGGAAGAAATTCTTTTTTGTAAAAATGAGCATTTTGACAGTATAAGTATGACAATTTTATGTTTTGATAAAGAAAAACATGAAATTTAAAATAAAGGAACAGAGATATCGGTGGCATACAAATGAAAAATGATGCAGAAGGAAGTTTGGGAAAAATGTGTACATCCATATGAGCAGAAACAATAGTGCGTGATAAGATGATAAAGGGAATGTAGACAGTCATTATGGAAGAAGGCAGATGAAGGAAACATGCCTGAGATGTTGTCTAAAAAAATTTCAAGTATTAGTTTTTGTTCATCAAACAAAATAAAATCAATTTTAAAAATTAAAATAAACGGTATCAAATTGGGCTTCTATTTGGGAAAACTAAACAATGAGACTATCCATTAGGTTAGACTGATATATGGCTGATAGCAGTTTAAAATGTTAAATGGCCTGGATGGGTGTGTGGGTGGGCTCCAAGGTCAGTTCTTATTATTTATTTTAAGCAACACATTAAAAAAACAATAAACATGATCACATTCCCATAAAATTTAATATCTGAAGTAATGATATTATTGTTTTGCCTATTTGGCTGCTTTGAATGTCCCTTTAATATCTTTTGTGTGGTTGATATATTATGCACCCCAATAAACTTATCTGGGGGTCAGAGAACAGAACAGCCACTATATAAAACATGGGTTTAGGCAGTGGTAGCACATACCTTTAATCCTAGCATTCCGGAGACAGAGATCCCTCTAGATATCTGTGAGTTCAAGTCCACACTGGAGAAAGTCAGGCATGGTAACACACCTTTAATCCCAGGAAGTGATGGCAGGAAGCAGACAGGTATATAACGCGTGAGGACCAGGAACTAGAAGATTTTAAGCTTTTTACTTTTAGCAACAGTTCAGCTGAGATCCATTCTGATGAGGACTCAGTGGTTTCCAGTTTGAGGAAACAGTTTCAGTTGAGAAGTTGGCGAGGTGAGGTCAGCTGTGGCTTGTTCCATCTCTCTGAGCTTCCAGCTTTCACTCCAATACCTGGCTCTGGGTTTGTTTTTTATTGATAAGATCTTTTAAGATTTGTGTTACACTTTTGTGTTCATTCATGTTGTGATATGTTTGTGTTGTGTGTTAATGTGTAAGGTTCACATGTGCCACTATGGGCATGGGGGACCAGAGGAGAGACTCAGGTATTACTTCTCTCCCTCGACCCTCTCAGAAACTAGTCCTGTTTTTCATATCTCTGTATGTCAGGATAACTTGCCTTTAGTTCTCAGGATTCTCTGTTCTCTCCCTGGCATCTTACTATAGGAACACGAGTTTGTAGATTTATACTACTCCTGGTTTTATGTGGGTTCTGGGGATCTGATGGTAGTGCAGCATATATATTTTACCATATTGTCCCACCTTAGCGTATACATTTATGTAGGTCAAACTGCCCTTCTGTTTGAAACATTTTAAAAATTAATTAGTACTGAAAGTTCTGGGAAGATGACAAAATGTTAAACACTTAGAAAACACATAACTCATCCTTACATAACCTAAACAGAAATTTCGGAGGTAAATGATGTCATAAACCAATGCTCCTAATAGCTATTTACAGAACATTTCACCCAAACACACAAAAAAATAGAACTTCATTTCAGCACCTTATGGTACTTTCTCCAAAATTAACAACATATTCAGGCACAAAGCAAATATCAATAGATGCAAAAATAAAATGAAGTAAGCTACTAACTACCACAGTTTAAAGCTGTGGAAATCTGTGTGTGGTGGTTCTTAGAAAGCGAGAAAGAGATCTAGCTCAAGATCCAGATATACCATTATTGGCATATACTAAAATGACCCCACATCCTACCACAGACAGTTGCTCAATTGCATTCATTGCTGTTCTACTCCTAATAGCAAATTTGGATCTATGCCAATTTGTGAATGGACAAAGAACGGTGTTTGTTGTTGTTGTTGTTGTTGTGTGTGTGTGTGTGTGTGTGTGTGTGTGTTTGTGTGTGTGTGTGTATTTGTTGCCCATCTACAGCTAGTCATGCAGCCTACAAATTTTCAACTGCAAGTGGTTGTCAGGGGAGTTTCATTCTGGGGTAGAGACTGGGGCTTGCTGTGGGATGGTCTGTATGTCAAACATGTTGCTTATTGGTCAATGAATAAAACACTGATTGGCCAGTGGTCAGGCAGGAAGAAGTATAGGCGGAATAAGGAAGAGAGAATTCTGGGAAGTGTAAGGCTGAGGAGACACTGCCAGCCGCCACCATGACAAACAGCATGTGAAGATGCCGGTAAGCCACGAGCCATGTGGCAAGGTATAGATTTATAGAAATGGATTAATTTAAGATATAAGAACAGTTAGCAAGAAGCCTGCCACGGCCATACAGTTTGTAAACAATATAAGTCTCTGTGTTTACTTGGTTGGGTCTGAGCGGCTGTGGGACTGGCGGGTGGCAGAGATTTGTCCTGACTGTGGGCCAGGCAGGAAAACTCTAGCTACAGGGGCTTGTGTCCACTTCTCTTCTCAGTGCTGGGATCCCGTCTCCCTGAGACTCATGCAGGCAGCCCTGTGCATGCTGCCTGTTTCTGTCAGTTAATATGTGCATTAGTCATGTTGTGTTCACAAGGCCTTGTTTCCTTGTTGTTCTCCATTTCCTATGGTTCTGACCCTCTTTCTGACTCCTCTTATATGAAGTTCCCTGAGTTCTGAAAATGGGGATTGAAAGGGAGTATCCTATTAAGGACTGAATGTTCCAAAATCTCTCACTCTTTGCATGTAGTCCACATTTGGGTCTCTATATTTGTTTGCATCTACTGAAGCAAGAAGTTTCTCTGATGATGGATGAGCAAGACACAAATCGATGAATAGAGAACAATGTAATTAGGAGTCATTTTGTTCTCCCTACCAGGTCACCCTATATCCACCCTCATTCTTTCCCACCTAACTATGTATCCAATTTTCCTATTACTATTAGGCTTTATTTGCTCTCTTCAAATATTCTTAAGTAGGTAGTCTTCCATTGGAGTTTGTTTGAAGTATTAGGTATTGAATGAATACCTGTGCATGTCTGCTGCCCATGGAAGTCAGGAAAAAATATTAGACTCACCAGAGTTGGAATTATAAATAGCTGTGAGCCATGACATAAGGACTGGGAAAACAACCCCAGGTCTCCTGTGAGAGAAACAAGTACTCGTAACTGCTGAGATGTCTCTCTAGTACTAAAATAATTTCTATGATCATATATGAATAGAAAACTCACATTCTGGTGAAAATTTCAAATGTATGTCTTTTGCAGAACAGTAGTTTTTGTTTTTCCCCTAGGTCCCTGTCCTATCTAGTGTCAGGGTCTTGGTCATCCCAGCAGTTTCAGGGAAAGGTTATATCTCACAGATTAGGTTTAAATACAATCAGATTAGTAAGATACTCCTACAAGTTTTGTGTGATTATTTTGCTTATTCATCTTGTATGCAGTTTTGTCTTGAAAACTGGAAGGTTAGTAGCTGGGTTGGCATTTATCTTACTCCTTTAGTAGTGTTCAGGCTATCTTCTAGTACCACAAGCAGTAGTGCTTAGGGATAAAAGCTCTGGGAAGACTCCAGTTTGACTTCTACACCAATAAATGGTGTAGGTATGGTTTTCAGCAATAGGGCACTGGGATTAGTTTGTGAAGAGGTACCAATATACTTGGCAATAGCCTGGGTTGTTTGGAGGTTCCCATTGGACCCCTTTGGCCAACGACTTTTTACATTAAATCCAAATTTGTTACTGGATTGCATTTGGTGAAAAGAAATGTCCAGTTGTGCCTCTATATCCCCTGCTATTTGGTGATTTCATTCAAATCATGCTTCTACTGTATTAGGTTTCCATGTAACCAAACAAATGACCTTTTAGATGTCCCTCCCTGTACTTCCTCCCTCACCCTCTCTGTACTCTCCCTTTCTTTTTATTTCCACTCCCTCATCAAATCATACCTACCTATTCAGTTCCCCTTCCTAGAGACATTCATCACTCCTATCTAGTAACTTACTTTATACCTAACCTCTGTGGTTGTAAGTGTTGTAGGTATCAATGACTTAATAGCAAATACCCAAATAAAAGTGAATACATGATTTTTTTCTGCTTCCATCCATTTATCTAAAAATTTCATGATTCAATTTTAATGACCAAGTAATAGTCCATTGTGTAAATATACCTTTTCTCAGTTCTGCCTTGTCATCTTGCTTCCTCTGTGTCTGGCTCACAGCTCCTCACTCCTCCCAGAATTCTTTTCTCTGCTTGTCCAGCCTATACTTCCTGGCTGGCTACTGGCTAATCAACATTTTATTCATCAACCAAATCAGAGCAACACTTATTCAAAGCATACAGAACAACAACCCATAGCAAGTGATTTATTGACAATTACTAGCTGATGGTAGAGAAAATAGCCAGTTTTCTCTAAGGGTATAGACCCTAATACTTCAAACAAACGCCAATGGAAGACTACCTACTTAAGAATATTTGAAGAGAGCAAATAAAGCCTAATAGTAATAGGAAAATTGGATACATAGTTAGCTGGGAAAGAATGAGGGTGGATATAGGGTGACCTGGTAGGGAGAACAGGCAATGAATGTGTATGTATTTTTTACTTGCATGTATGAATGAATACCTGTGCATGTCTGCTGCCCATGGAAGTCAGGAAAAAATATTAGACTCACCAGAGTTGGAATTATAAATAGCTGTGAGCCATGACATAAGGACTGGGAAAACAACCCCAGGTCTCCTGTGAGAGAAACAAGTACTCATAACTGCTGAGATGTCTCTCTAGTACTAAAATAATTTCTATGATCATATATGAATAGAAAACTCACATTCTGGTGAAAATTTCAATAATAATTATAAAAAGTATAACATTGCATTAATATACTACAATTCATCTCACTTGCTGGATTGATTACAATTTTGCAATATCACAAAACAACCTAAGAACTTCCATTTATAGAATTTTGTGTGGACATGTGCTGAGATGAAGCCACACATGCACGGTCAAGAAGAATGGACAGCTGAATTAAAAAACCATCAACAATTTCCAGAATTTAAAATCCTGAATCATGACATGACACTAATGGAATTCAGGTATTTCTGGTACATGGACTGCTCTCACCCAAGGTGAGGTTGAACTGTTGACCTTGTGTACGTCCTACTTCACAAATGAGTCTGTCAGATACGCTAAGCCTATAGGCTGAAGATGATGCCCCAACACTGCGGAGAAACCTCAGGTGACTGTCCAGGCGGCTGGCTGTTTCTGTCAACTCACAATTTTTTGGAAGTTGCTTGCATGTACTTCCTGTTTTTATTTTTGTTAGCTAATATTATTTCCTTCTTGGGTCTCTGAAGGAATTGAAGATTATTTAGTTATAGTTGAAGATTAATTAGGATAGAAAGTGAATTAGATAGAATAGGATAGATAATAGAATTATTTTCTCTGAATTTGTTAAATACAAATAGACTAGACATTGTTTAGGTATTTATTACTTGTATATATTGTATATAGTTATTGTACTTCTGTATATAGTTTTTCTTATGTTAGTTATAAGTGTTTTCCTTTTTTCTTTTTATTAAAATAGAAAAGGGGAAATATGGTGATATTTTTCTTTTGTACCAAAATGTTAATTGTATGTTAATAAATAAAGTTGCCTGGAGGTCAGAGCTATTAGCAAGCCATAGGAAAGCAGGGCAGTGGTGGTATACGCTTGTGATCACAGCACTTGGTAGACAGAGCTAGGTAAGTCTCTGTGTGTTCAGGGATACAGCCAGCATTAGATACACATGCCTTTAATCTCAATACCAACCATAGAACACCTGGAGGTCTATACAGACAGGCCGTGATGAGGCAGTCCTGTGGTTGGGTTTACAACCAATGAGAAGGCAGAACAGAGACTATATAAAGACTTTAACACAGGAAGTAGCGGCTCCTTCGGAGAGGTAGGATCACTGCAGGAGGAAGGGTAAGGTTTTACCTCTTAGCTCTGACCTCTTGGCTTTCTTCTTTGAATTGGTTCTGTGTTTCTTATTTATAAGACGGTTGGTTACATCTACAGACATGTGCAAATTTTTTTGTGTGGCTGGATTTTAAGTTCAGTAAATGGTTAATGCATTTAAGAAATGACTAAATTTATCTTCCTTTCCTTTAAATGCACCATTCCCTTAAATTTGTCATTTTTCCCTAAATAATTGAAATAGCCATTTATTAATTTCCCAAACTAGTTGAGCTCATCTCCATACAACTGCTTTTTGGTTGATTCAGATTGATTATTCAAAAATGCATAATTCAGCAGTTCATTTCTCACTTTCCTTTTCATTTAAAATCTTTCAATACCTTCTCATTTTGGTATAATACCCACTTTTTGTTATAAACATTGTATGAGATGGCACAGCTTTCAGTTGTAACTTTCAAGGTCCTGATATTATGAGTGATTTGTAGTGTATCTGCTTTTTATGATCATTCTTTGTGAAATGCTCTCTACTTGTCTATCTATTAAAATGCAATGTTCTTGCTTTATTGTAGAACACACTCAAAGAACTATTCTTAAAATTATAATCATGAGCAATTTTTACTTGTATGAGTATTAAGATCAATCAGAATTGGCTGAATTTTCCTGTTACACATCATTATATTTTAATTCACGATCCTATATGTTGAAAATAGAAAGAAATAGCTGTTTTATTAATAATGATAAAAGTATGTATTTATAGGTATTAATAAAAACATTAAAACTGTGACATTTTCAGTCAATGGTATGATAAAATTTCTGATACGTATATAACATTGGAAATAAATGCATAGATTTTGGATGTAGCTAAATGCAGGATAATTTTTCACATTAACAAATATGAGAAGCTAATCACTGGAAGTAATTTTTTATTTTAAAGTGCAGACATAACTGTATCAAAGCAAAGTTTTCACTAATTATTTTTGTATTCTTCCTGAACATAGTTACAGTTTGTTATCATCCCAAACACTAATTGGTAAGAAAAATATATACAATTAAATGTAATACTAGCATGCTGGGAAGATGATTCAAGAGTGATAGTATTTTCTCCATATGGAAGGGAACTGGAACTCCTCAAATTCCATCCTCAGAAAGCAGAAACAGGGTATGTATGAAGCAAACTGGCTAGGTAACTATAACAGTGAGCTCTGTTCCTCAATGAATAAAAGGGAGAAGAAATCATGGAATATTTCTGAAATCAACTTTGGGGCGCTATGTGCACACATATTTACAAACAATAGGTGCCTACAAAATATGTGAACATGTAAATAAACACACATATCCCCTAGATGTATATGCATGAAAAGAGGAAAAAAAATGGTACTTCACATACCAGACATGTTTCCCCTCTTCTTGAGATGCCTCAACTCTACACAAAGAACTACAGGAACAAGAGAAAGTGTTTTCTTCCAGAGAAGAGCACATGAATTGGTTGTCCAATACCAGATAGCCCTGAAAAACATATGTATGAGTAATGTTATACAGATTGAGGAGGTTATAATTAGAATTATAAATGTATATACATATATGTATGTATATGCATGTAATAACAATTTATGAAAAAACAGGTCTTAAATTTGGAAAAGAGAAAGAAGGGATATAAGAAAGGGTGTGGAGGGAGGAAAAGGAAGGGAGAATGATGAGATCATTGGACCATATTAATCTCAAAAATAAGCAATTAAATATGAAACTAGAAAGTAAACCACATATACAGAAAAAATGGTATTTCAATCCTTGATTTCTATTTCTCCAGAAACATCTTTTTCTTTCCTCTTTTTGTTGACAGATACAGAGAGAGAGAGGAATTTAGCAGGAAAGAGAGAGAGAAAAAAACATAAGAGAAAAAAAGTCAGGTTGCTGGGGATGTAAGGAGGATCTGGGAAGAGACGCAAGAGGGGAAAAACATGATCAATATAGTTTTGTGAAAAAACAACTACATTTAATAAATAAAATTTATTTCATCTCAAGTATATTTAGAAATAAAAATATTATTTAAGAAATAATTTAAGAAATAGAATAAGGAAGTAAAATAGCTTAAAATATAAAATATGTTGACCTGATCATTTTCACACTTGAATGAGGTTAGATAAATGTTATATTGCTTTATGCTGATGTACATATTTGTTTTTCATGCACATATTCATTCATACATATTTGTGTATATTAGGTAAAAGTCTATTTATATAAACAAAAGACACTTTCTCATCAGAATTTAAAAAATGGTTAAAGTTCTTAAAATACGTAATTCATGTCATTTAAGTTGACTAATATGTTGTTTTCCTTAGAAGCTTCTGAAAAATCTAACAGAATAAATTTATTCCCTTTAGCTAACTCACATCTTTTAGATAACATCATTTATTTAATAAATGCTTTAAATCATGAAGAGCTGTGCAAATTATTAACTGGAAAACAGAAGCTTGTTCTCTCAGTTTTTAATAATTTCCATATCATTAACAAAATATCATTGCATTCATGATGCAAAAATGTTAAAATATACAGCCTCTGTTGTCATAAAAAATAATATCAAGATCATTAATTTTTATTAATTTTCTTGCTAAGGAGGCTCCACCATAATGAAGTTATACAAATTAACAAATTTTTGATGAATTTTGAAGCTCCATTTTCTTCAGGTAATTTGTTCTGATAGGCTAAACTGATATCACAATCCTACCTACAAAAAGGAAATCGTTAACTTAGTTTCAAGATATCTAGCATAAAGAATATTTAAATGAATTCAGGTCTTCCTACACCTATTAGTAATATATCTCAGAAACCAACTTCCTCTAGGCTGGATTAGAAACAAGGTAGAAATTTGCTAATAGCTGTCACCTCAGAGAAAATATTTTTGGAAATGACAGGCAAATAGCCATGAAAGAGGGTCTACAGCCAGAGATAAGAGCTGTTTGTGGCAGCAGGAGGAACGTATTTCTTCCCATGCTTCTGAGAGCATTGGAAAGGCACTGGACAGTGGCAATATTTTGTTTGTGCACCCCAATAAAGCTTATCTGAAGATCAGAGGAAAAAGCCAGCCACTATATTAAACATAGAAGTCAGGAAATGGTAGCACATGCCTTTAATTCTAGCATTCGGGAGGCAGAGGTTCATCCGCATCTCTGTGAGTTCAAGGTCACACTGGGAACAGAGCCATTCATGGTGGCACATGCCTATAATCCCAGTACAAACCATGGAGGTCTGGAGGTCTGTACATACAGACAGGAAGTGGTGGAGCTGGGCAGAAAGAGGAAGTAAGGTAACTGGGCAGAGAGAGGAAGTGAGATGGCAGTGAGAGAAAGGATATAGGAGTGGGTACACAGGAAGCAGCCCTCTCTTTGGCTGAGGATTTCTAGTGGTGAGAATATGGCTGGCTTCTTTCTGCTTCCCTGATCTCTCAGTTTTCACCCCAATATCTGGCTCTAGGTTTTGTATTAATAAGACAGTTTAGCAATTCATCTTACACTGGACCTTGACTTCTTAGAACTTCAGGCATTATACATTATACTTTTAACATTTCCAAATATGATAAAAATAGTTCTGAGTATTTTAAATTAATTTACTCACTAATGTGAATATATGTATTTAATTAAGAAAACAATGTAAACAATGATTTGTGCCATAGAAGCCCGCTGTTTAACAATATTTAATTAAAATCACTTGGATTTTTTTTCTATTTCCATCCATTTGGCTGCAAATTTCTTGATGTCATTGTTTTTAACAGCTGAGAAATATTCCATTCTGTAAATCTACAACATTTTCCTTATCCTCTCTTAAGTTGAGGGGCATCTAGGTTGTTTCCAAGTTCTAGCTATTATGAAAAAAACTGCTATGAACATAGTTGAGTAAGTACTTCTATGGTACAACTGTGCATCATTTGGGTATATGCCCAGGAGTGGTATAGCTGGATCTTGATGTAGATAGGTTCCCAATTATCTGAGAAATTTCCATATTGATATCTGAAGTGGCTGTACAAGTTTGCACTCCCACCAGCATTGGAGAAGTACTCCGTTTGTTCCATATTCTAACCAGCATGAACTGTCACTGGTGGTTTTTTGTTTTTTTTTTTTTTTTTTTTAATCTTATCCATTGTGACAGGTATAAGATTGAAACTCAGAGTCATTTTGATTT
Source organism: Peromyscus melanophrys (assembly GCA_902168415.1). Classification (NCBI taxonomy): domain Eukaryota; kingdom Metazoa; phylum Chordata; class Mammalia; order Rodentia; family Cricetidae; genus Peromyscus; species Peromyscus melanophrys. The sequence continues at coordinate 20,027 of CABHPR010136999.1, read as the reverse complement.
GTATCTCCCTTATGGCTAAGGATTCTGAACATTTCTTTAAGTGTTTCTCAGTCATCTAAGACTAGAAAACAATCATCCTGAGGCAACCCAGACTCAGAAAGACAAACATGATTGGTACCTAACCCAAAAGTAATCAAAGAGGCTTTATGCAGCAACTAATGGAAACAAATTCAGAGAAAGACAGCCATACATTAGGGAGAGCTCAGGGAATCCAGCAGAAGAGAGGGAGAAAGGATTGTAGAAGCCAGAGGGGTCAAGGATATCACAAGAAAAAAACACAGAATCAACTTAACCTTGCCCTGCTGGAGCTGCTCTCCCAGAAACCTCATGATTTTGTTTCTATTTTTGTTTTGTTTGTTTATTCTTTTGATAATATTTTTTGGAGTTTTTCAAGTCACGAGTTGTTTAAAATTCCCCCAAGGTTTGGCTTTACCCTTCTTCCACCTCAGAGGCAGGGTAGTGTGGGAGTTACAGTATTGTCCTTACTCTGCGCTGTCGATAAGCATGCTGTAGTCTTCCTTCGGGTGCTGACTAGCTTGTAATTGGATGCTCATTGTTTGATGTCAGAAGAGAACCCCACACTGATATTCTGCTCAATGCATAGAGGAACAAACTGCCACCTGAGCTATTATCTTTATACCCATGGATTAGTGCATCTCTCAAGACTCATCATGGTAACTTCCTTTCGTGGTAGATGACAGCTGATACAAAAATGCACAGCTTATGCAGAGAGTAAGGGACAGCGGAGCGCCCAGATCTAAATGGAGTGTCCATATCACCTCTGTCCCCAGGGCTCAGGGATAATTGCAAAAGAGGGAGCAGAAACATTATAAATGCCAGAGGTAGCAGACATCTGTAGGCCAACAGTGTTTGCCACACATGACTATGCATGCCTTTTCACACATGATGTTCCGTTGGCTTTGAGTGCATATTATAAACCTCTGCAAGACTGAGGCTGCAAGGATGACAACGAGCAGAGGTGAGAAGTCAGAATGTCCTATCAGTAGGTACGGCAGAACTCACTGAAAATTGATGGCTGCTGTGAGAGACACAGTCAGTTTTCTTGGGAGATGTGGTTCCTGAGAGGCTGCCTGTGCTCAGGATATGGCCCCACACATTTGCATACAGACAACATTAAATGAGCTTAACGGCTTTTGTTGTTTCGTTTTGCTTTTTGCTTTATGGAAAGAGAGAATATGAATTTGTGTGGTGATAACGCTAGGTGAGACAGGGGAGAAATTGGGAGTGGCTTTAATATAAATACATTAAATGCATGTATGAATACCAAACATATATTTTAAGGTATTAAAGGAAATAGTTACATCAGTTGACCTAAAAATTCCCTGATTTGATTTTTCTTTACAGCTTAATTGAAATCCTTTGTGTGTATGTAAACTCATTTTTCTTACTAATTCCTCAGTTGATGGACACATAGAATGTTTCATTCCCTAGCTATTGTGAATAACTAGGAATTGACAGGCCTGAGCAAGTGTCTCTGTAACAGTATATCAAGTCCTTTTGGCATGTGCCAAGGAATAGTAGAGCTGTGTCCCATGGTGAATCTATCTTTAGCTTTTTGAGATTTTTTTCATACTTATTTCCAGAGTGACTGCAAGAGTTTGTAACACCATTGCCGATAAATTAGGGTTCCCATTCCCCCCTCAACCTCAGCAGCATTTGTTAATGAACCTTGACTGAGGTTTAACAGGTTTATAAAAATATTCCAGTATATTTCAGACCAGCAAGGATATTTTTCATACGTGTTCTCTTATTAGGACAGCTTGAGCTATTTTTGTCCCTTTTTATTTAAAAAATGTTTACATACAATATATTTTTACCATATTCACTACCTTACCCCAGCTCTTCCTAGATCTTTCTCACCCTGAACATTACATTCTCTCTCTCTCTCTCTCTCTCTCTCTCTCTCTCTCTCTCTCTCTCTCTCTCTCTCTCTCTAAAACATATAAAACAGTAACAAAGCAAAATATAAAAACAAGAATCAAAACATGGAGCTATGTGTCTGTTGTCTACTATTTTTCATTATACTGGGATATTTCAATTTTTATTTTCACTTTTTGTTTTTAGAAATTAAACATAATTACATCATTTTGCCTTCCATTTTCCTCCCTACACTTCTTACTCTATAACCTATTCCCAACCCAGCCACTTGTTCTCTCCCAAATTCATAGCCTCTGGCTTATTTTTTTTCTTCAGTTGATGTGTGTGTGTGTGTGTGTGTGTGTGTGTGTGTGTGTGTCTGTGCGTCTGTGTGTGTGTCTGTGTAAATTTGCAACAAATAAGCAAATGATTATAAAATAAATTCTGTGACATCTTTATTTTCTTTCTCTCATTAAATATCTCACATTGGGTGATTTCATTACCAAAGTCAAATTCATATTGCCATATCCCTAATTGTCTCTTTTTCTGTTGTACACTCATGATAAAATGTTTTTAAGATCTATCTGTTGGCCAGGCGTTGGTGGCGTACGCCTTTAATCCCAGCACTTGAGAGGCAGAGCCAGCTGGATCTTTGTGAGTTCCAGGCCAGCCTGGACTACAAAGTGATTTCCAGGAGAGGCACAAAGCTACACAGAGAAACCTTGTCTGGAAGGAAAGGAAAAAAAAATCTATCTGTTGGACACTACTTATCTTCCTGTGGATTCATTGTCTCAGACATCATCAATTGTTTTTGTACGTGACCAACAGGATTCTGCTGGTCTATTCTGGCTTTGTCTTTTGATTTGTTTATTTGTCACAGTAATCCAAGAGTACTCAATTAAAACAGCAAGGGTTTATTTTCATTAAATGTTTCAGAAACTTCATTTCATGGTCAGTTGGTCCAGATTATCTAGCTTTTGGACAATGTTATAGCTAAATAAAGTTATATTTACTTTCCTCATGGTAGCAAGAAAGCAATGGACAGGAAAACACAGCGGGGGAGGGGAGTAGTCCGGCTCCGCCCCCCAGAACAGTGCTAATGCCTAGGGACAATGCCTTAAATACATGAGTGTTTGGAAAACACCTTCTATCCACAACAATATGCTACTGAGGACTCTCCTTCCAAGTTCTGCTGAGTCACTGAATTTGGGGATGATTCAATTGAAATTTTTGCTTCACTACGTGTTTCTTAGAGATGTTTGTGCCTAAATAAATATTTTGTTGAAGGACTTCTTTCTCACTCCTAATATATGTGAGTGAGTGAGTATGTGTGGTGTGTGTGTGTGGGTGTGTGTGTGTGTGTGTCTTTTTCTTCCTCCCTTCCTCTCTAACTGTATTCCCCCAACTTTATACTTATTTTCTACCTTATTAATTCTCTTTGGTATATGAAATTGAAATGATCAAGACAACTTCAAATATTTTCAACAAAAGAAATCTGTGAAATATCCCACCACCCATTAGCCATTCAAACACTCAGCTAGATACATTTAAATGAACAAAGTGGTTGAACCCATTAATTGTGTTAAGCTGCCCTCCCAACAGCTTTATTTCCAACCTTTATTCATATACAATTCCATTAGTATACAACTTCAGTCTACAGTGTGTCAGTATCCAAAGCAGTAGCTAAAGTGGATACTTTGTAAAATTGTTAAATATTGAATTTTTGGTGATATAGGAAAATTATAAAACTATTTCATTTATTGTAGGCATATACACATAAATGATATTGGATTACTGCCTACTATAACTTTGGTATTTTTAAATTTACAAGTTTGTCAGGTTAGAAATTATGTTGGTTAATGTCAAGAGCCAACTCAAGTCCAATTGTCTTGAGGTCCTATCACTTAAAATGTTCATTTCTTGTAGACTGTCTGTCCAGATTATACCTCCGCTGTAAAAAACAATAAAACTAAAGATGAGAAGCCTCAGTGTTTTCTCCAAGGGAATTTTCTTGCCTCTTTAGACTTTTTCTCTCTGAAGTGTATTTTAATGACTGAAAAAATAGCCTTCTTTGAGCATTTTCTGAAGTTAATATATAAGATAAGAATCTGTAATTTGCAGTAATTAATATTATTTTATAAAACTGAATAAAAGCAGTTAACCTTGTCCAATTTGGATAATGCTGTTGTATCCTAAAGTTAAAAAATACACTATATTGAAAAATAGAACAATATACTAACAAAAATAAACCATCACTTTTAAGAGATAACCAATCAGCTGGGATTGATTTTTGTAAAATGGTAAACAAGTTGAAGTCTTCCTGCTATGTAGATATAAAAAAACAAATGATATAGATATTTTAAGATAAGTTAAAATATCATTGAGAATAAAATCAATATAAAAGTTTTGAATATGCACAAACTCACTTTGTATCCTCAAGTCTGTCTTGGGAAATTACTGGAGGATGAACTTCAAGCAACTACAAAATGACTTGGGAAATTACAGCCAGGGGCTACAAGTGATAATTGAATATATTTACATGAGTAATATATTAAAACAAGTATAGGTTTTTAAAATAATGAGATTACTGAAATGTTATACCTTTTAAATATGCAAACATAATAAAAACTAGAACAAATTAGCTAATAAATAAGAGATTGTGTGGAAAAATGAGTTCATGATTTGTTCCTTCCGTAATATTGTGCACCAAGTGATGTGACTTCATTAGAATGTAAGCATTGAAAGAACAAGAAATACAGATATTTGTGAGCATTATTTTGCCTTGGTTAGATGCATGAGAGTATTTTATATATATATTTCTTTTATTCTTATTTGCATAATGTTTACTTGTTCATGTATCTTATTTCTCTAGCTAAGAATTCAAGAAACGTATTGAACAAAATTGAGGAGAGGAGACATCCTTGTTGCCTTCCATAACATAATGGATATACTTCAAGTTTTTCTCATTTAGCAAGATGTTGTTTGTTGGGGTCTTGTGCATATTGCTTTTAATATATGTCACAGATATCCCTAAATTATGCAGGACTTTTAACATTAAATGTATGTTAGATTTGTCAACATCCATTTCTTTATGTGATAGGATGATTATGTGATTTCTGTCCTTGAGAATATTCATGAAGTGGATTTTATTCACTGATTTGGATATATTGAACCATCTTTGGAAATGAGTGTTGAATCTCTTCACAAAGTTACAAGTAGATCTATACCATGATCCAGTAGTAACACTCTTGATCACATAGCCAAAGGATTACCTATCCTACTATAGAGATAACTCTTTACCCATGGTCATTCTTTTTATTCACAATAACTATTAAAAGGAAAGAGCATCGACAAGTTTGAGTTGATAAATGGACATACTTGAGTCATAGAACATGAAGGAAAAAAAAAAACAGGTCGTCACCTGGGAGCTTTATCTGCATGGACAGTTTTCCTACTGCTGGAAGATACTATGCATGCTATGGCAAGAACTAAAAATCATCAATATTTCTCAGCTGGGAGTTACTATAATGACTAGCCTGGCAAGTCCCATGCTTCAATGCAATAGTGGCACAAATATTATGGGAGTAACCAATCACCCTATGATTGAATTTAAGGCATGCCCCACAAAAATTAGTCCTATTACTCATGCCATTATCAGGAAAAATAATCTAAAAGTAGACAGATTATAGATCCTAAAACAAAGCCTACTGCTATTATTCTGTTAAGTGGACATAGTGTTAAGTTTATTCCTAATGACTATTCATTTTCGTCATAGATTAATCCATCTCTCAACCCCAATTTGAGAAACTTCTATTTGTAGTAGTGAGTGATTAATACAGAACCCACAACGGGCCACAATTCAGAGAGGTATAGACTGGAGCACAATCAGAAATAAAAGGAACATATAATTTACGCTTCACCCAAGGATCAGTGATAATTGAGACAAGGAAAACAGACAGAGCATAACAGCTAGAGATAGTAGGTTACTACAAAGATATATAATGTCTTCTGGCAGTGACATCATTTGTGTATAGTATAATTCAGTCTATATTGCATGAAGCTGAAAATGCGTGTTCTGTAATTTTTTGCTTGTATCCTCTCTTTCTTCCTATCCCAGAAACTTTTCCTGAAAATTTTGAATGTTCATGGGAATATTTCTTTTGATTTAGATAGAATAAGCTTGATATTAAAATTCATGGGGAAAAGTTGTTCCTATTCAATCAATGCTAACTTTTCCTGGACTGCATTTATTGTGTTAATAGAAAAGCTTTATACAAATTAAAATCAGTTGAATGTGAGTAAAAGGTAATTCTTGCATTAGGCAACACTCATCAGCTGAAAATGTTCACAGAGTTCTACATAGTAGTATGAGGGGTGGAGCTTAGGAAAAACAGGAGTGCAGTATACAAAGCATTTGATTGTCTACACTTGGATCTCGTTTATTCGGGGAAAATATGAATTTAGTGCCTGAAATCATATAACATTTACTTAACAGTGACTCTTTGAAACTCAGCTATATATTCTCCTGATTAAGTAGTAGTACTTCATCCCTGTCCTCAGTAATGCTGTAACATTTCACCTTGGAATTTAACCTTGGATATAGTATTAGTTTTACTGTCTACCTATTTAGTGCAAGAGTTAGTTCATAATGCACCATTCTCTATTGAACAAACAAAGCAATGTAGTCTGCACAGGCATCTCTGCAAAGAGAGGCATTCAATTGCATTGTTAGTTTTGAAAATTACTTTGTTTTTCATTATCACAATTAGAATCAACATAAAATTATTTAATTTATCAGTATTATCTTAGATATATTTCATTTATATTATGTTTGATATTATATAACTTTTTTTCTAATTAGGTAAGGCTTTAAAAGCCGTGGGTACAATTTATTTTACCAATATGTTCCTTACCCTGTTGCTTCCAATTCTCAACTTAAAATATCTAAAATTTCAACTGAATATATTTTTGAAGGTACAAATAATTAAAGTAGAGAAGCAATACAGTGATTGCTTTATAAATAATTTATTCTATTATGGTCAGAAAAGCAATTAAAGCACATGTACAGTAAATATATAAAATTGAGGTTTGGATAGACTGGAGGCAACAGAGACTTCTAAATGTTGTTAATGTTATTAACAATAATATTTCAAATCTAGTTTAATGAAATTGATACATTATTTTGGTGTCATTAAAATGTCATTTTTTTACTATTTCAAGTAATAAAACTCACTTTTGATTAAAATAATCTCCCTGCATTAAAAATATTTAAAATAGAACAGTCATGACAACTGTTAAACAGTTGACTTTCATATATCTGTCTTAATTAGCTAACATAATCATTTGGATCAATATTGGCATTCACAGTTTTAAATCATATTCATATGTGGAATCCAAAAGGACTGATATCAATGAATCTATGTAAAGAGACATTTCACTAAGAAACTGAATTTACCAACTTTGCCAACTTTAAGGGTCAAAAATTAGTATCAATAATTAAAATGCTGAGGTACATTTTCTGTAAATGTTCTAATAAGTTGGTTCAAGCATAAAGAGCATAAAGGAAAAGTTTTACTTTGAGATGTCAATTATAGATTCTATTGAAATTATTACAGAGCTTATTAAAATATTCAAAATCTCATTTAAGTTGAAATTATTATGTAAAATTCCATTAAAATCACTGCTGTCCTGGTAATCAATGTTCAATGGAAGAATGATTAAGCCTAAATTTAAGAATCTTTCTATTTACAGACAATCTTCATAGAAAAGAATTTTAATTATTTTGGCATACCCCAGTTTCTTATTTAATACAGAAGAAAGTTATATGTTTCATACAACTTCTGCTAATAACATTGCCTATATATGAAGTTTGATCAATGAGAGGTACCAATTGCTGGGGAATTCTGAGCAGAAGTTCATAAGGGGTTCCTAGCATCCATTTCTGCAAAGAGTCTTCATTTTAGTTTCTTTTTGAGAGTGGTGAAGAGGTTTGCTTTTTGATTTTTCGCAAGTTTTCTCTATATAACAGCTCTGGCTCACTTTGTAGACCAGGCTGGCAGGCTGGTCTCAAATTCACAGAGATCTGCTTGTCTCTGCCTCCTGAGTGCTGGGATTAAAGGAGTGCACCGCCAAGGCCTGGCTTGATTTAGTTTTTTACACTGTAAAATGCAGATATTTTTTCTTCTTTCAGGTTATAAGTTTAACTGTAGAAGTTATGATCTAGAAAAGTAAGTGACATGATTTCTTTGGCAGTTAATCAAATGTACACAATCATTTAGATTTTTTTTAAGATTAAATGAGATAATAAATTATTTTACATACTATAAACATCAAATAAAAATAATTGAGATGTCAGAAAATAATAGAGTTTCTACAACTTTTATGTTTTCGAAAACAGACAATGTGCAAAATCTGCCATTTATTATTAATTGAAGTTAGAATGTGATCTTTGAAAAATATTGCTTCCATAGAGTGTCTCCTTTTAGTACCAACTTAATTTATTTTAACCTAGTAAGCAATTGAACATCAATTACAGTTAGTATAGCTACATGCTTCTCAGCTTGTCTGCTTGCTGGTCTCTGTTGCAGGAATACTGACTAAGACAACTTCATTGACTAGCAATAGTGGAAAAGGTGTCTGAATTGGCCTACTCTTGTAATCACATTGGTGAATACCTTGTCACGATAGAGCCTCCATCCAGTAACCAATGAAAGCAGATGCAGAAATCCACAACTAAGCACCAGACCCGAGCTCCAGGACTCCAGTCGAAGAGAGAGAAGAAGGACTCTATGAGCAAGGGGCATCAAGATTATGATGGGGAAATGTACAGAGATAACCAATCGAACTGGTGGAAACTCGTGAACTGTGGACCAATAGCTGTGGAGCCTCCATGTAACTGGGCTAGGCACTCTACATAGGTAGACAGTTGTTTAGCTTGACCTGCTTAAGAGGCCCCTGGCAATGGCACCAGGAACTATCCATGCTGCATGAGCGGGCTTTTTCGAGTCCAGTACCTATGGTGGGACCCCTTACACAACCTTGGGTAAGGGGGAGGGGCTTGGAGCTGCCTCAACTGAATGTACCAGGAGTTTTTGCCTTGGAGGAGGTGGGAATAGGGGTTGGAGTGGGGGGTGGGGAACTGGGAAGGTGGGAGGAAGGAGGAGAGGGGCATCTGTGGTTGGTATGTGAAATAAACAGAAAATTTCTTAATAATGAAAAAATAAATGAATAAAGCATTAATACCAGATCACCCTTAAAAAATTTCCCACTTACTTATAAAGTGATTCACAAGCATGGAAACTGGCACTTCAATTCTGTTTTAGCTGTAAGCTTTAGGAAAAATCATACTCTAATTAATGAAAGCACATTTTCACAAAGGGAGTAAAATCAGAGTGTTGTAAGAACAAACAAATATTCCTTATGAGATGCATCATTTGAGTCTTCTAAGAAATATTATTTCTGAGTCTCTAAAAGGCCATGGAAAAATTGCAGTTTGATTGAATGTGTTAGTACTAAAACTTTAGTTGATATATGGCTATTCTCTGAAAGCTCAAAGGCTTATTAAAAATTAGATGGGTTTACATGTTTGGATTATTCTTAACAAATAGCTAGTGAATTGATTTGGGAGCGTAGATTGGATTTCAGGAAATTCCATTTTAACTGCCAAATATTCTATCATTGATATTGTTAAGTACATTGCAAACTCAATGCATAATAACTTACAATGTTCATCACAGCCTATACACCACTCATGTTATATGTATGCATACATGAACATTTGATAGTAGCCATGGAAGACAATTGTGCATTCATCGTCAACATTTAAGCAATGTCTCATATAATCTGTCTAGTATGCTAAACAACATAATAAAGGTATAACTTCTAAAAATTACATAAGTTTATTGTCAAATAACCTGTTTGAAATGATTCTTTATACCTCTAAGACTGACTTTCACTATGACAATCAATTTAGTGGTTACAAAGTCAGATTAGGTCTTAGTCAGTTTTTCCCTTTATCATCATATTAAGGAATAGCTTCTCAAAGCTAGTTGAGTATCAGGCCCAAATTGACAGTTGTAATTTTTAAACAAGAGCTTGTAAAGTATGTTTGAAGTGAAGACTTTAATGAAAAGTAAAAGCTTCGGAATTATTCAGAAATTTGCTGGTTGTATGATACAGACATGAAGGACATCAAACAAGTGAGAGCTTCCTTTTCACATGCTCAAAGTGACTACGTAGGGCAAAGATAAACAGAAATTAACAAATGAAAGAATATACAAAAAAGGAAAAATAAGCCTTTTCCCATCGACCTACAACTGTGTCTCAAGCCTTGTCTATTATACTTGACGCACATGAAAATTATAGGCAGATATTTTGTTGGGATATTTCTTTTTTGGGGGGAAATAGGAAAGTGAGGTCACAAGTCTGAATAAATTCACCAAAGAAAATCCAAAGTGATGGATTTTAGCAAGATACTACATATAGTGTATTAAGACTCAGTGTCTTTTTAAGAATTTTCAGGATTTTATAGTTTATCAGACAAAATAATGTACATTTTGCAATAGTTTCAAATATAATGTTTTAACATAGACAATAATAATAACAAATTAATCAAATATAACCAAGTATTTTAAATGTGTATGTTGTTAAAAAGGTATAATCATTAGAGTAAATATGTCTATAGATCAGAAAGCAGGAGATATGGTATGAATGTACAAGTAAAAACTCAATACTCTCTAAAACTGACACATGAGTAAAATGCAAGAAAGCAGGTCTGGAGACGTTGCTCAGTGGTTAAGAACACTGTATGTTCTTCCAGAGCACTCTGGTTTGATTACCAGAAACCATATGTCAGTTTACCAGACATAAATGAAGGAAAAATATTCTTGCACATAAAATAATAAAATGAAATAATAATAATAATAATAATAATAATAATAATAATAATAATAATAAAATCTTAAAAAAGAAAGAGGGCTGTGTTTTTCTTCATGTCTGGTTTTTAAATCCTCTAATATTATAATAATTTACTTAAAGCTAGGTCTGACTTAAATCATTACCAAAATAGTGCTATATTTATGGATAATAGGTAGAAATTTTCTTATTCTTTTCCCCAACTTTTATTCTCCTTTTGTGCATTACATCCTGACCACGGTTTCCACTAACTCCACTCCCCAAAATCACTCCCTGCACCTCCCTGCTCCCCCAGATCCAACTTTAATGAAGTGTATGGATACAACATTAAATCCAAATATCAGTAGCCCTACTCTACTCAAATGACAAGTGGGCTGAGAAAGAGAACAGAGAAACAACACCATTCAAAATAGCCACAAATATTATAATTTATATGGGATAATGCTAAGCAAGCTTGCGAAAGACTTGTATGGCAAAAACTTCAAGTATTTGAAGAAAGAAACTGAAGAAGGTATCAGAGGATGGAAAGATCTCTCATGCTTATGGATTGGTAAGATTAACATATTAAAAAATGGCTATCCTACCAAAATGATCTACAGATTCAATGCAATTTCCATCAAAATTCCAACACAATTCTTTACAGAACTTGAAAGAACAACATACAACTTCATATAAAAAAGCAAAAAACCTAAAGTAACTAAAATAATTCAGTACAACAAATGAAATTCTGAAGGTATCACCATCCTTATTTAAAGCTGTACTACAGAGCTACTGTAACAAAACCCACATGGTATTGGCATAAAAACAGATAGTTTGGTCAATGGAATTGAATTGAAAACTGAGACATAAATCCACATACCTATGAACACTTTATTTTTGAAAAAAGAAGCTAGAAATATCCAATGGATAAAAGGACCTGGTCTAACTAAATTGAATCAGCATGCAGAAGAATCCAAATTGATTCATAGTCGTCACTGCACAAAACTCTAGTTCAAGTGGATCAAAGACCTCAACGTAATCAAGACACACTGTTCTTATTCTTAAATGACAGAAACAAGAGGAGAAGATAAGACTGAAAGGAAGTTGAAAGTCCTATGTGAAACTGAAGGCATCTGGAAGTATAGAACACTAGATAGGAACAAATGCATAGTCGTGATATACCATGGAGTCTGATGCATTTAGTCATACAGCTTGGGACGATCAACACAGCTATGAAGTCTTCCTATCTGGCCGTGAGTGACAGAAAGCTCTCTTGTTCTATCAAATCTATATTATATGCAGTTAAAATCTCTAGTCGTGGATTATTTCTTAAATTAACATCATGGCTATATTTGCTTCTTTTATTCACAGCTTTATAATTTACTATTCTGTATACTACAGTAAGTTTTGACTCTTTCCATATGCAGTTTAATAATTCTCCCCAGATCATTTTTTCTGTTTGTTCCCTCAAAAATGCTCTATACAACAAAATCCAATAGATGAGATATTGGACTACAAACACTCCCAAAAAACTAATTGGAGAAACAAGGTCTCAAATATACTTAAGCTTTCACTTTGCAACTTGAATATTCTCAAAGCTATGGCTTTCAGGGTTTTTTTTAAATGTTATACAAAATCATACAAAAAATACAAAAGTCTGGGTTTTATCTTCACTTATCTTCATCGCTATCATAATTCACATAATTGATTTCTAAATAAAAAAATCTTGTATTGATGACTTTCTTAAGTTCTATTGTTCTTTAAAATATTAGGATTCTATGTTTCTTCAGTAATTTTATGCTCCACTTTCTCAATTATTAGCTATAGCAATGCAATTTACCATTGTGAAGACATTTCATAAGTCACAGATTATGTACAAAGATTTTCCAGATGACATTTGTGTGGTAAAAAATTACTGTAACCGTCTTACCCACATTTTCCTTTAGTCTTGCAATGGATTAAATTATACAAAATGCAATAGTATTTTCTAGTACAAATTTATATTTAAGAAACAAAGATAGTATCATTTGATGACTGAAAAATCAACCACACATTCACATTTAAGAAGTCACAGCACTGTCCTTCCTTAATCCTTTATATTTATTATTAGGCTTGATTTCTGAGTTGCCAGCCCATTGTGGCTATATCAGGAGGGTGCAGTTTTGTTTTGTTTTTTGTCTTACAGTTTTTCTTTAATTTTGAAATTATAATATAATTACATCATTTCTCCCTTCATTTTCATTCCTTTAAGCCCATCCATATGTCCCTCTTTGCTCTATTTCGAATTTTAAGGCCTACTTTTTCATACATATATATGTGTGTGTGTGTGTGTGTGTGTAACTCTATTGCTCTTTCTTTGGAAAAGACTATTTCCCCCACTTTCAGAAGTCCTCAGTTGCCTCCAGTTCTTCTGCTGTGTAGGATTAACAGCTTATGAACTTTCTCTACTTTTTCCACTTTGCCCAGCTTCATCTTTTGTTTGGTTTTTGTTTTTATTTTTCATTTCAGTGTGACGTTGTTGTTGATGATGATGATGATGTGTGTGTTTGTGTGTATATGTGTGTGTGTCTGTGTCTGTGTATTTGTCCATACCTGTGTGTTTTCATGCTTGAAAGCAGGAGGACAACATCAGGTGTGCTGCTCTAACATTCTCTGCTTTCTCTACTTGAGGCAGAGTCTCTCCATGAACCCATAGCTAAGCATGGGTCCTGTTATCTCTAATGATACTTTCTGTCTTCCTCCCTCAAGGCTTTCTTAAGGACACAATGGACATATCTGGCTTTCTATGTGGCCTTGAGGGATTTGAGTTTACATCTTCCTGCTTGCATATCAAGTGATTATATTCACTGAGCAATTTGTTTTCATTAAATCGCAAATACAGAAAAATCTCAGATTAATATTAACAGAACTTAATTTCATATCTTACTGTTAATAAACAAAATTATTGCCTTGTATGTTGACACATTCCTGTAATTCCAATACTCAAGAATTTGACAGAGTCAGATGTTTGTGGCCTGCCTTGGCCATAATGCCAGTTTAAGACTCATATGGGTAGAATTATGACATGAAACTTTAATATAAATCTTTACAATGATGTATTCATAAGAAATTTCTTCAAAAGCTTTCCTGAAGCAATATGGTAACAGTTTCTTAAAGACTTTTTTTGTATAACACATTTATAAATGTTAAATGCAAGATTCCAAGTCAATAATATAGAAATAGATCTTCTATATGAATAGCTATCATATGTCCATTTACAAATAAACTCGAAATATTTTAGTGAATTTTCAAATAGTTTCTGTACAATAATTAAGATATACATTTTCATTGTGAAACTCTATTCCATTACATTTTCATATATGTGTGCAGATGAAAAGATAGATGGTGATATTTTATTTGTGCTGAAATGTGATTTTATTTGTATGTTAATAAATAAAGTTGCCTGGGGGTCAGAGCTAATAACAAGCCATTTAGCAGAAGTCTGGCACTGGTAGCACATGCCCTTAATCCCGATCACATGACAGGCAGATCTCTGTGGAAACTTCTTTGGTGACAAAGAATGTCTTGGGTCCAGTTGGGGATCCATCTCCCTCTTATTTGAAGACTTCATTAGCATAGTCTTAATATATTTTAGGAAGTTTCCACTGCACTGGCTTTCCATACCAACCCTCAATTCTAGATGTCTTTCCCTATATTTTCTCATCAATAAGCACATGTCACCTGCATGGTCTTCCTGATCTCTTCCCTATAGCAAGAATCTGAACAGTTCTTGTTAATAAAACAAACCCAGAGCCAAGTATTGCAGTGAACACTGGAAGATCAGAGAGATAGAACAAGCCACAGCTTCCTCACCTGGCCAATTCCTCAGGTGGTCTTGTTTCCTCAGACTGGAAGCCTCTGTGTCCTCATATCCAAATGGCTCTCAGCTGAACTGCTGCTAGAAGCCTGAACGCTTAACCAGTCAAATGCTTCTAGTTTCTGGTCCTCATGCCTTATATACCTTTTTGCTTTCTACCACCACTCCCTGGGATTAAAGGCTCGCTTTCTGGGATTAAAGGCGTGAGTCACCATGCTTGGCTGTATCCTTGAACAGATGGGTTTCTGCCTCTGGAATGCTAGGATTAAAGGCGTGGTGTGTGCTACCACTGCCTAACCTCTATGTTTAATATTGTGGCTGTTCTGTCTCTGACACCAGATAAGTTTATTAGAGTGCACAGTATTTTGGGGAATACAATACCACCACACTTCCCCAGCACCCACAGTCCTCCCCTAAAATTCTCTCTTATTTACTTTCAAGGTAGATCCATGTATTCCCATAGTCCTTTCCTCTATACCTAAACACTCTGGGTCTAAGGGTTGTAGCTTGATTATTATTTCTTTAATGGCTAATATCCACATATAAGTGAATACATATCATATTTAACTTTCTGAGTCCATTACTCTACTTGAGATTTTTTTTTCTGATTCCTTCCATTAGTTTGCAAATTTTATGATGTCAGGTTTTAGCAACTGAGTGATACTCCATTGTCTAGATGTATATTTTCTCTACCCATTCTTTAGTTGAGGGGCATCTAGGTTGTTTCCAGTTCTGGCTATTATGAATACAGCATCAATTAATGTGGTTGAGACAGTGTCTTTATGGTAAGATGAAAGATCCTTTTGGTATAGGCCCAAGAGTAATATAGCTGGATCATCATCAGGGAAATGCAAATCAATATGACTCTGGGATACCATCTAACACATGTCAGAATGGCTAAGATCAAAAACACTGATGACAGGTTATGTTGGAGAGGATGTGGAACAAGAAGAACACTCCTCCACTGCTGATGAGAGTGCAAACTTGAACAGCCATTCTAGAAATCAGTATGGTGACTTCTCAGAAAATTGGAAATCACCTCAAGACCAAATGATATCACTCTTGTGCATATACCCAATGGGTGCTCAATAACACCAGGAGGACATTTCCTCAACTATGTTCCTAGCAGTGTTATTCATAATAGCCAAAACCTGGAGGCAAACTAGATACCCCTCAAATGAAGAATAGATAATGAAAATTTATACAATGGAGTACTATACAGCAGGAAAAAATGACATCGTGAAATTTGCAGAAAAAATGGATGGAAATAGAAAATATCATCCTGAGTGAGGAAACCCAGACTCAGAAAGACAAACATTGTATGTACCCATTCATAAGTGGATACTAGATATAAAACTAAGGATAATCAGATACAACCCACAGCTCCAGAGAAGATAGGAAATAAGGAAGACCCTAAGAGGGACTTATAGATCACTTTGGGAAGTGGAAATAGAGGAGATCTCCATGAGTAAACTGGGTTTGAGCGGGTGGGTAATTGAGAGTAGGGGATGGGGGATGAGAACATGAGGGAATAGGATGATCAAGCTGGGGGAGGGACAGAGTGTAAGAGAAATGAAAGATATCTTGATAGAGGGAGACATTATAGGGTAAGGGAGGAACATGTTGCTAGGAAAATTCCCAGGAATCCACAAAGATGACTCCAGATTAGACTACTAGCAAAAATGGTGAGGGTGACTGAACTGGCCTACCCTGGTAATCAGGTTGGTGAATACCCTAACTGTCATCATAGAGCCTTCATCCAGTAACTGATGGAATCAGAATCTGAGATCCACAACCAAGCACCAGGCTGAGCACTGGGAGTTCAGTTGAAGAGAAGGAAAAGGGATTATATGAGCAAGGGGCATCAAGGTCATGATGGGGAAATCTACAGAGACAACTGAACCAAGCTCATAGGAACTCACGAAATTTAAAGTGGCAGCTGTGATATCTGCATGGGACCAGACTAAACCCTCTGCATATGGGAGACAGTTGTATAGCTGGTCTGTTTGAGGGGCTCCTGGTAGTGGGATCAGGATCTATCCCTGGTGCATTAGCTGGCTTTCTGTATCCCATTACCTATGGTGGGACACCTTTCTCACCCATGAGGCATGTGGGAGGGCCTGGGTCATGCCTCAACTGAATGTACCAGGCTTTGCCATCCTCTCATTGGAGAACTTACACTTTTGGAGGAGGGGATGAGAAGTGGGTCAGAGAGGGTTAGGTGGGGGGAGGGGGGAGGGAACAGGAGGAGGGATGAGAGAGGGATCTGTAGTTGGTATGTAAACTGAATTAAAAAAGTTAAATAAGGTTTACATTTTGATCAGTGATGGATCTTCACAAGTTCTTTATAGCAGATGCATTGAACTTCTACCCTGGATCATGAAACTATTTTCTGTTCTGAAATGATATATCTGATCCCAGATAGTAAGTCCCCTGACTCATATTCTAGAGATGAATCAGAATTCCCTCACTAACTGTGATAAGATGAAAATTATTAAGAAAGAATCAAATCACAAAGATCCTGGGCATTTCATGGCAGAATAACTTCATTTGGTCTGCTTCATAGTGTGGTATAAGGAACAGTCCTTTGTGGCTTAATCTTCCCCTTTTATTATTTACAAAGTCTTAGGAAAATAACAAAAATCTACCGTTCAACTTACCTAATGCTGGTTATGTTAAATGATATTATAGTATACAGATGAAAAATCATGCAGATAACTGAAGCTATTGCATACATTGTTAAAAAGAGAAAATTAGAAATTGAATGAATCTCTTAATCATGAGATATGAATAAAACATTTTCCCTCATTTTTTCTTCACCTTTTCAGGAAACTTATTTTCTTTAGCTTCCCTCATTTCACATGGATATTCATGAAAATTCTGCTGAAGCGTCTGTTCTGAAGTGGGATTCTTTACTCATTTTATTTTAACCGTTGTCTTTATTCTTTATTTATTTTATTTATTTAAATACATTCCTTTAAATAAAGAATATTTATTATGCTATATTTATTTTAACATGTACAATAAGGCTTACAAGGTTTCTTGTCTGTTACTCTAAAACCAGTTCACTTAAGGAAGAAGATTAACTATGACTGTCTTAACAATGAAAAACAGTTTCATACATATTTCTTTAGATTCGCCAGTGAGACAGCCTTAGAGAAATAAATATCCAAGTTTTCACTATTATTTACACTTCTGGATTCTGGGTTGGTAAAAATTATTAATTATCAGAGACCAGTTGGAATTATTAAAATAGAGTTGGCTAAAAGATTTTATATTTTTAATATTGTATCACTGATGTATTGTACAACTTCAGACAAACTGAAATTAGGGATCTCAAGAAAGTTATTCATAGTTTTCCTGTATTAGTCAGGATGCACAAGACAGCAGAAATAATGGACATTTGAATAGTTATACTAAGGAGTTTTATGCTAAATCTATACATTAAAAAATCTTAGGAAATAAAGGCTGGGGAGATGCTTACAAGAAATTGTGATTGCCAACTGCAGGGGATCAAACACTCTCTGGTGTTCACAAGCACACACATGCATACATAGTTACACATTTATGAACATATAGACACACTTACCCATGTTCATGAACACACACATAAGTAAAAATAAGTTAAATCTCTTAAAGTATCTTAGAAAATATTTAATGTAGGGCAATCTTTCCCATGAGCAGAGTCGCTCTCTTAGTTCTGAAATTCATTTCTGCATTGTAATTCATTTTTATGAAAATTAAAGCTAAACATATAGTGGTATTCTATTTGTACTGAAATATGATTTTATTTGTATGTTAATAAATAAAGTTGCCTAGGGGTCAGAGCTATTAGCAAGCCATAGCGAAAGCCAGGGCGGTGGTGGTACACGCCTTTAATCCCAGCACTTGGTAAGCAGAACTAGGTAGATCTCTGTGTGTTCAAGGATACAGCCAGCATTGGAGACGCACACCTTTAATCTCAATAGCAACCATAGAAGACCTGGAGGTCTGTACAGAGAGGCAGTGACGAGGCAATCACGTAGTTGGGTTTACAACCAATGAGAAGGCAGAACAGAACTCTTATTTAAAGGCGAACGCACAGGAAGTAGTCCCTTTCGGAGAGTTCTCTTTGCAGGAGAGGCTAGCTGGCGGAAAAGCGGTAAGACTCTTAGCTCTGACCTCTTTGGCTTTCATCTTTACATTGGCTCTGTGTCTCTTATTTAATAAGGCGGTTGGTTACATCTACATTTGGCGCCCAACGTGACAAGAATCCATAAGAAACCACTTGACTCAGCTTGGCGGTGGGTCCGCAGCTGGTCCGGTTTCCCGCCTTGGCGGTCGGCTCTGGACGGCCGGCTCTCTAGCCGGGGCCGAGTCGGTTTGGCCTCAGGCCCCAAGCAGTTAGCTTAAAAGCCGGTTAGCTTTAAAGCCGGCGCTACAAACAACTCAGGCCTGCTCTGCCAACAGGGCCCCTGTCTGTAAAGCCAACGCACGTGGTTGGAGTTTAAGGAAGTCTAGCCCAGGCCTGACTCTGCTCAAGCAGGGACACGTGTCTGTATTTAAGCTTTTAGCCAGGGCTTCTCTCTCTCTCTCTCTCTCTCTCTCTCTCTCTCTCTCTCTCTCTCTCTGGATTCACCTTGGACACTAGGTGGCTGTTTTGAAATTCCCTCAGATTTCTACTGTTCTGCACAGATTTGGTAAGTCAATTAACATATCAGATATTTTAAAGGAAACTATTTAACAGAGAAAATTTTTCCACATTAAAAAAAAATGGGTTTTCTGTGTGCATTGGAAGAAAATTGGGCTTTGTTTGCAATTTTAGGCAGTCTGACAATGGAACAACTGCATGGGATGATTACTATTGATCGGATTATGCAATTTATTACTATGTTTATACTCATTTTACTATTTAAAAAGATAGTCAATTTAAGTGCCAGGATGACAGTTTTAGAAAAACTTGTTAAACCTGAAAAAACTCAGACAGAAGAAATTAAGAGTGAAGTTGTGGATCATAAGGTTACAGAGAGAAAGCCTGTTTTCACACAGTCACCCTTAATTTATCCGGTAACCGTACAGCAGTCGCCTGATCAAATGTCTACACTAAATATTTGGGCTCCAGTTGACATGTTGGATTAACGAAGGTTTAAGGAGGCAATAGTATCTTATGGCATGCATTCCCCATATGTAAAGCAAATGTTAAACTCTTGGTCGACATATAATAGGATTACGCCACAGGACTGGCGGGAACTGACACAGGCTGTTCTAGAGCCAAGCCAGAGGATGCAGTGGCACATTTATTTTAAGGATGAAGCTAAAAACATAGAAAAACAATGGAGGGATAAAGGAATACAAGTCTGCCAGGATCAGCTTATTGGAGAAGGCCAATATGCTTCAGTACACACACAATGTCTATATGATG